>JAJMGT010000035.1:216521-388114 GCA_030582715.1 Kodamaea sp. yHQL449 | reverse complement strand
AGTTGTGTATGTGGATGTGTAAGAGCCAGTCCAAGTAGATGTAACTGGAACTTCTGGTTCCTCGACAATGACAGATGCAGTCTTTCCTGGAACAGCTGAAATAGTTAATGTGGTGAGCGAAGTGACGTCGGTAGACACGGTGATAGCAGGCGCTGTTGGTACAGGAACTGCTACAACTATAGTCTCGGTACCATTAGAGCCCTGACGTGGAATAACGGAAGTGAATGTACGAGAATTTAACCAAGTGGAGATCACCGTTGTTAAAGGCGGAGCCATTTCCACGACAACGGAGCCAGTTTCACCCGCAGTTGCACCAACAGTAACAGTTGTGTTTACCGTAATATCGTTCTCAGTTGTTGTAGTTGTTAACGTTGGTGGTGGAATGTAATAAATAATAGTTTCCGTTCCAGTACCTGTTGTATATGGTAGCGTAGTGATACTAGTAGTAGCCCCGGTGTATGTACTGACATCGTACTCTACAGGATTACCCGCAGAGCCGGCATCCTCATTACCTCGTACAGGCCAAGTTTGAGTTAAATCGTTTTCAGTGATTTCAGAATCACCAACACAGGTAAATTCATTAGTATAATACAACCCCAAATTTTCATTCTGATTAGGGCTAGTATTATCAATATATATAAATGGACGGTAAGGCGAAGGGATACCCAGATAAGTGACATTAAATGATTGCGGACCGCAACTAGTAGTAAACTGAAAGCTGGAAGCGTTAGTTGGGAACCCCCAAGCATTTAATTCATTAGTAATAAATGCTTCAGCGGTTGAACAGTTAAGATTACCATTGTCCTGTACAGTTATACCTAAAGTACCATTGGCATAACCGGTGTCACACCAACCCGCACCGAGATACAAAAGGTTAAGTGAAGTATCATTTGACTTAGAGCCTTGAGAGTAATTAATATAATCTTGGTTGTTAGGGTCACCTTGAAAGGAAACAGTGGTTGAAAGCGGAGTACTTCCTTCGTAGAAAGTAACTTTATTCCTTCCGGTACTAAATGCTTTTGCACAAGTCAAATCTATGGAGCTTGCACTTCCACCAATATTGAAAGAGACAGGTAATATAATAGTCCCAGAAACTTGAGTGGCAGCATTAACAACTGGAGTGACCTTACAGTCAAGAGATGCAGCTGAAAAAAGTTGACCATCTGAAAAAAAAGTACATGTCGCGAACATTATTCCATTGGCTTCTAAGTTAACACCGCTGGCGGTTGTCGCAAAGTCATTGACACAAGGCATGGTGAGAGAAAAAGTATCACCTGGATATGCGGTGGCACCATTTATTTTCCAGCTGATTGTGCTCATCCAAGCTGGATCTCCAGGACCACTGTATCCATAACCTGTAGTTTTCCAGACCATCGAATCAAAACTGGTAAAGACACCAGATATTTCTGATCCTGACGTGAGAATGGCCCAAGTTGCCCAAAGTAGCAATGGTCTCAAAAACATTTCCGTGTTCGTAATTTTGAAATTAAATAGCGGAATTAAAAAGGGAAAGAAGTAGAAATTTATAGTTTTCTATTTTGTCACTCAAAAACAAAATTTTCGCTTGGTCACTTGCCACTTTCGGTAATATGAAAAGTAGCGAACAAAACGAGCTACGCTTATGATGAATAAAAAAATATTTACGTCGATTCTCTGCTGTTTGTGTTAACTCGAAAAAATTTGAAGCTTAATGCTTGGTGCAGATATCCTCCTCAAGTTTTTCTCTACATAATATTTTCTTTGAGAATCTTACACAATAACTTTTGAATATTTTTATGCTTTGTAGTTCGGATTTTTTAAAAATTTTGTTACATTTTTAATTTTGTGTTCAACGAGCAGTACTACTTAAACAAAATTTTAACTAGATGAATTTAAGGCTTTGATGAATAATTGAGTCGGCTCCATACAGACCACAGCTTAGAAAAAACTGGCTAAAATTCCAAAATATTAAATTTACTCTTTTGTTTAACTCAGCGTAAAACCCTTCACGCTGTAAAGAGTGTTTTTAAAAGTATTTTTGCTTTGTACCCACTTAAAATAGGACAGAATCTGGATTGATTTGTACAACAAAAAGTAATAATGATTTCTTATAGATCCTTCATAAATCCCAACACCCAGTATCTTTCTTATGCTGCAATAGTTATAGACAAGGTAGTCAAATAGTAATAGATTTAAAATTTTCTATGGTGCTCATCTCGTTCCCAAATGACCCAATTTGAGTATTTTCTCACAACTTGAAAGACCCGCCTCAAAGAAAGAATAAAGCGCCTCAGTTATTGCTTTTAAGAAAGTATAACAAAAGAATGTTAAGTAATATTTATAAGTCACTAGTAAAAATTATGAAATGTGATTGTAATTGTACACACCTTTTGCACTTTTTTTCCTACTCTAGGGAAGTTCCTTCAAAATTATCTGAAATACTTGAAAGCTGGTCTGTCATATCTTTCTTTTTTTTGAACGAAATAAAGAAAATTAAGGGAAAATTGCCCAATGGTGCCATATTATTTAATGTGTTTTTTATTATTTCTCCGAGTTGGAAGAAAAAGATTTTGAGGCTTCTGCTGTCGAGTTTCTCAAAAAATATGCAGGTATGTGCATGACTTTTATTGCTTTTCAAACATCAGATTTTCAATGAAATCTGCAAAGAAAGGCTTTCTCATGCATGAATGGCATATTTGTATTTAGAAACTTTACTATTCAGTATCATTCATTTCGGGAATACGAGAATGAAAATAATTTTTTACTGGTTCGAAATTAAAGAGTTTACTCAATCAGAAGTATTTCTAAATTGAATTCGAATGCAAACTCACTTTCCAAGCACTTCATCTCGTTTAAATTACCAAACGAAAAGAATTAATTTGCAGATATTGCGGGTGTTAGATGATGCGCATTAAAAATACTAAGGTCATTTCAATTAAGATTTCATGCGCAATTCGTCAATTTAAGCCATCTTTGGGTGGACATAAAGATATGCAGAAATTTTTGCCCAATCTGTGCCATCGACGATTACGTGTTTTTTTCAGCCAACGATAATAATAACAAGTCGTATGAAATGGTTACCATATTCAATGAATTCTCTGCCGAAAGCAGGATAAGATAGACCGTAAAAGCTACAAAAAAATTTTTGATCTTAATTAAATCTGGCATATGTTAGCTTTCGTTTTTCTCTATATTTCAATTTTTACTACCAATGAATTGAAATACGTGGCAGCAATCGATTTGTAATGCAGAAAAAATCTCGACGCAGCATAATTTTTTCAACATGCAAGATGGCGCCCAATTAAGACTCACAAAAAAGATTTGTTTTGTGAAATACAAATTTTTAAGCTATGCCTTTGAATCGAAGAATAACAACTCCGTGAAGAATTCAAACTTTGAAGTTTTGAACAAAAATGAGTGCGGAAAAGATTAATTGCATCTCGCATATAAAAGCAATTAAAATGAACACCTGGCTAAAATTTAAAAGGACTCTACGGAACCATAATACATAGTATAGTACTTTTAACATATGTTTTTGGTAGGAAAACAGCCACAATTCCCTCGATTGTCTATCAAAATGAGTCCGGTTGCCCTCTATGCTTGCTGAGTTGTCACAAGCATATTGTTTCTTGAACGCAAAGACAACGAAATCATCAAAAACCGAACTTTTTTTTTCTACATTTTTACTGTTAGGTCACGCTGTATCAGTCACGTGCTGAACTTGAATAAAAATAGTAAGTAATTTGCAGGATTGTAATATATAGTTTACTTGCAAGTTATTAGGTGGTTTCAGTTAATTTATACAAAATTTGTATATTTCTTAACTTAGTAGTTACTAGATCTAATTATTATCGAGACTAAATCTGGGCTCTATTGCGCCCAATTCATTCAAAAAATGAGAATTCATTCCTGCTCACCGGATATTGCCGTCACTTTTTCCAAACTGTCATCCAGGTACTTGTGCTTCAACATGACAAGTTTTTCCGAGTTTGACCTTTAATATCTTATCTCACGAAATATTTGTTATTGTACAACTGTTATTGCTGTTGGTTTTACTTTCAATATATTTATTGGTGTTTTTACCAAAAGAATATCAAAATCACGATTTATCGACCAGATAAACATTAAAAATATCATTTTGCCTGTAATTACATACGACTTCCCGACTTTTTGCGAACAGATTCTTAAAAATACTTGAAAGAGTTCGATGAGAACGTTGGTTCGCAAGATCTTTTAGCGATACTATCTAAATACCTCATACTTCGTTTACCAACTTGCCATCTTCGGGAATCCACTCCGTAATATACTCCTTTTTTTTCTTTAACTTTCTCGCCGCACTCAAGGAAATTCATGTTACTCTACACCTTTGTCTTATTCACATTTTCTGTCGTTTTCGTATATAAATATATTGGTTTTTTTTAACTGAATTTGCATCCTGTCGGTCATTTTCGCATGCGTAAAACGATTCTTTTTCACGGAGAACGTGCAATTTTGATGATAATCAAAATTATTTCTAACATACGCAGAAGCGTCGTAGTTGCAAAAAAAATTCCGTTATCCATTTCTTGCAATTTCTGCACAACTACCTAAATCAATTTCTCTTTAGGTTCATTTAGAAGTAATTAAGCAACTAAATTTAAATTAGTTTTATGGATAAACATTGATCCTGTTATTGAAGACAACCCAGGAGAAATGTTATAACATCAACTTCTGACTCTGAATCACACTACAGTAAACCCTATTTATTCAAATTATACTACAAATGTCACAGTTAACAATTTGAACCACGCCGACAATGATTAAAAAAAAAGAATTATATGGAGTTGATCGTGAGCTATAATGCCAATTATCCGGCTCTCGATTTTCGTGAGGATTTAAGGCCACCAGAAAGACATCTTTATCGATGTTAGAGTTTTGATATACGGTGGTAGGGTTAAAATACAGTATTTTTCGTTCAATCTTATCAAAGACTTTCAATATGGAAAATCCCGATGTGGAACGCTTTATACAGCAAGTTTACTTGGGAGAATTATAGTATTACAATTGTAGATATATTAAAATCAATCATCATCGAGTTTTATTTATATAAAGTTTGACTCGGTACCTTTTTCTTATCAGCAAGAGCTTTTATGGTCTGATTAGTTTTTCTAGTTACCTTCAAAATATATTTTAGCTCTTAATAACTAGTCTATTTCATTACTCATTAAGGTTTTATGCGTTAATAGAATTAAGTTTATTGATTAAGAATTAAAGCTAGGATCAGGAAATATCTAAAATAAAAAACAGAGACACGAACATGTAAAATGGTTCAGTTCAAAGTCAGTTGATTCAATTTTCGTATCTTAGACAGCACCAGCACCTGAAACGCCAGTTGGAAGTTCGCCACCAACGACACCAGTTGCAGCCAAGGATGCAGAGAGAATAGCACCGGTTGGAAGCTCGCCACCAATAACAGCAGCTGCAGACAAGGCTGCCGAGAGAATAGCACCAGTTGGCAAGCCAGTTGGGAGCTCACCGCCAATAACACCAGTTGCAGCCAAGGATGCAGAGAGAATATCGCCAGTTGGCAAGCCAGTTGGGAGTTCACCGCCAATAACAGCAGCTGCAGACAAGGCTGCCGAGATAATATCACCAGTTGGCAAGCCAGTTGGGAGCTCACCGCCAATAACACCAGTTGCAGCCAAGGATGCAGAGAGAATATCGCCAGTTGGCAAGCCAGTTGGGAGTTCACCGCCAATTTCAGCAGCTGCAGACAAGGCTGCCGAGATAATATCACCAGTTGGTAATCCAGTTGGGAGCTCACCACCAATAACACCAGTTGCTGACAAAGCTGCAGAGAGAATAGCACCAGTTGGCAAGCCAGTTGGGAGTTCACCGCCAATTTCAGCAGCTGCTGACAAGGCTGCCGAGAGAATAGCACCAGTTGGCAAGCCAGTTGGGAGCTCACCACCAATAACACCAGTTGCTGACAAGTCTGCGGAGAGAATATCACCTGTTGGCATTCCAGTTGGAATTATCCCGGTTGGGATGACGTCAGTTGGGACAACACCGTTTGGAAGCAAGCCACCGAGGGCAAGGTTGGAAAGGCAGAAAGCAATGGATAAAAGAGCACCGGTGTTCATTTTTGATAGTTTTTTAAAGGAATGGATATTAAATGTTAGTGTGATTTAATGAATAAAGAAAAGAATTAAAATCATTAGACATTTTATGTTTCATTTATACTTCGGAAAATCGAAATCATGACATGTTTTCTTTGCAATTTAATGCAATCATCAACATTATCACAATATGCTAGATTGTCATAAGCTCAAAAGCTATTGTATTAGTCTATTTCTATTTTGAATTCGGGATAATTGCGATTAAATCCATATTAAATGGTAAATTTTTGGAATTTTCTTTTGCCACAACGCGAGCCCTCCTAAAAGAGTAATTTGGAACAATACGCAAATTGTTTCTGTTTTGTGGAATAGTTGTTCACCGTCAATCAAAATTAGAAATGCTATTATTAAAGTTCAACTAAAATTTTTGAGTCTTTGACGTATTGTCTTACAAAAAACAAATAAAATCAGCCTTTATGTACTGCTGGAAACCAAAAATACTATTAGGAGTATTATACTTTGGGATCATTTCGATAGAAGACAAACTTAATTTCAAATGATACGTCTCAACATAATTTTATAGCTTTCATGTTTAACCCTTAACCTAAGAATCCTTCTTTTTTGTATTCAAGGTACTTCGATTATACTTCTAAGAATTTACCTAACAATGAAATGATACTACCGTGTCTTAGATATCTCAATTGTTATATTCATGCTGCACTACCAAAAATACAATCAAATTTTTGGGGATCACTTGCGCGGTGAAAAAGATCTTTGAGGACAATAGACAGACAGTCGGACCTTTCTTAATGAAAAACAAACACCAAATTTGTTGGGATTGTAAACAATAAGGTACGAGTTGATTTTAATAAGAGCTGGTGTTCGAGAAGCTAGTTCAAGCTTTATGGCTCTTTTATGTCAATATTGATTTCAAGTAACAATTCTCTTTTATTATTTCCGGCATTTGGCCGAAATAAAGCAAATTAATCTTACTCCGTAGCTTAAAATCGGATCTAAATTACGAAGTTTTCAAACATATTCTGTTCATTTTTGATTTCCAGAGATTGAATGATTTGTCTTTTTTTTTCAAGCAGATATCGATACGTAATTTTATACTAATATTTTTTCAAAAATAAGTTAAGAAATTCTAATAGGATAGATACTTAAGAATTGAAGTTAACTGTTTAATGCAAATCATGAGCAACTAAAAGCTTTACAAAAGTTTATTCTAGAATGATCGCTTGGTCAAATCTTGTTATATTTTTCCCCAGTATTCAAGTAAAGAAAATATAAAAGTTTAAAATGTACAATATCTTTATTTTTTTAGCTTAATTAGCTCCTCCAATGCCCGCAATAAAGGCTAGTGACCAAGTCCTTGACATACCATTATCAAGAAATCTATCCTCCCAATCACTTCTAGAAAACCAGTTCCAAGCGGTTTTTGGATCGTAGAGAGCACGGTTTAACATAAGAATGCCTTTCCAGCCGTCGGGAATTTGATCAATAATTATTCCCAACTTTTGCTCCCATTCCTCTTTGACAAATTTTTCGGTTCTAATATACGATGAAATTGGAGTAATCGGAAGCATATGTATACCATGGATCCACTCGTCAGAAACTGACCCTCTTCCAAAATAAGTAGCAAAATCAATCTTGTTTTCGAAGGATATACCAGAAACTTTATTTTTGATAAAATTTGGTGGTTGTATCTTGTTATCATCAGTGTATAACATATACATATTCATAGACCTTCTCATGATTGCCAACATAAGATTTGATCTCGCTTCCATCGCGCTATCGCCGGTTACATTAGCATAAAGCTTCATTCCATAAGCAAAATGATAATCTTCAGAACTTGATTCCTCATCCTTCCCGTCTCCGGACGCGAAAATACCATGAGCCCAAGAATGCCCATGAAACCAATCAAAAGATCTGGATTGAGGGAAAAATGAATCTTTTTGAGGACTAGCAACGTCTCTTAGCAAGGTTTGTGCATAGTTGAAAACAAGGTTGTTATTGTCATGCAACCATTTCGGATCAATTCTGGCAATAAGGGCGATTGCATGTATGTGATATCCATAATGAAAATGATGATCATTATAATTTGAATTACCAAAGTCTGCTCCAGGGTCAGCCGAAGAAATTAATCCCTTCCATGTTGTATCGTAAACAAGAGGGAACTTTTGCTTGTTTTGTGCAAAGATTTCGATAGCCGTTTTCACCCTAGGAAGCACATTTGCACTAAGATATTCGTCCCTCAAAATAAAATGACACACATAAGCAATGTAAGCGAATTTATCTAAAATTTTACCTGAAGTGTACATTGAGTCAATATTTGACATACCAACAATATCTTGCTTGAGGTCTTCTTCTGCAGCTCTCCTAATCAAGTCTTTTACATGATCAGGGTACCTTGGTGCTCCATTAGCAAATGAAGCCCAAGGATCCCAGTTGATTTGTGATGGGATATCATCCTCTCTCATAACCAATTGGTTTGTCATATAGCCCTTCATTGGACCCTTAGTTGTTGAGTCAAGGACAATGTCAATCTGCCTCGTTTTAATATACGGAACAAGCACCTCTTGGTGATGCGGTAGACACCAAACTATACCTGTCCCTGACTGGGACAGGCCTTCCATTACATAATTGAACTCGTATGTGCCTAAGTTTTGATCTACCGAACCATGTAAGGTAACAGCAACGGAATACATACCGGCCGCTGCGTCGTAAAAGCTAGAATCCCCTTTGGCGAATTGTAGAATAAAATTACCGGACCGATTACCAATTATATGGTTTGGGTCCATCAACTGCAATTCAACGCCATTATCAATGGCATATAAAGACCATACAACTTGATTGAATAACTTAATATAATATTTAGTGATACCGAATTGAGTTCCAAGTTTGCGAAACTCCTGAATCCCCACTTGTGAGGCAACAACCGGCTTAATATTTTGATATTTTGCTGTAACAAATCCCATACCCTGAACTAAGGGAATGGTGATATTTTGGCTTTCACTAATAGACAACTTGGAAGTTACTGAAAGCTTGTTGTGATTTTCCAATGTCAACTGAACGTTTTTTTGATTAAAGTTTTCACCTGAAATAATAAATGACTTGATTCTCGGTGGATTAAAATAAAATTGTACAGGATTAGCTTGGGTATCAGGACCAAACACTTGTTGGTTAGCATCAGTGTGATTAAAAGCCAACCCAGCATCTTGATCAAGGTCTTTGGTAAACCAAAGCGAATAAGGCAACGTCCATACTGGGAATGTTTGATCTTCTAAAGTCAAGTTATTAGAAAAGTTGTTGGTTTGAATTGGTTCGTCTTTTAGACCATACCTACAACCTTTTGGCAATTGATTATGCTGGGTGCGGGGAAAAACAGATGGAGGCTCTGAATTATCTATTGCCTGGTTAAATATGTCAATCATTGAATATTTGTGGGGCTAAGTTTCAATTGAAAACCTGCGATTGATTGATTCAAATGCGCCTAAAGCGCAAAATAGCCAAACGAAAAAAAAAAAAATAGCATTCTAAGAGATAGCGGATTATTTCCTAGTTCGGATATTTTTCCGCTTCTTCATTTTACTATTATAGGTTTTGGTAGCGATAATTAGTAGACCTTAAATATACAATGTCATCCTGAATGTGATCGCTTTCTTTTCATTCGATGAATTCGAATAAGTGGCGGTAAAAATGAAAACTCAAACGGTATTTAGTGCATTATTGGTAGCCGGTAATGTGTTTTCTCATCAATTGCATTCCGATCCATCTGATCCAAATGCAATGGTTTGGGATAGCAGCTCGCCACCAAGCTTACAAGACATGTGGGGAAGCGAGTGGCCATTTCAAGGAATTTCCACCTTTGCACATTTAAAACACATTAATTGTTTGCTTTCTCCTGATGAAGAGTTTGATATTGGAATTATTGGTGTACCATTTGATACTGCCACTAGTTTTAGACCTGGTGCCAGATTCGGACCTCTGGCCATTAGATCAGCATCTCAAAGGCAGACGTCTTTAAGAGGTTACAATCAAAGAGCGCATTTGAACCCTTACGTTGATTGGGCAAAAGTTATTGATTGTGGTGATATTCCTGTCACCCCCATGGATAACACATTGGCTTTTAAGCAAATGACTATGGCATTCGAGGAATTGACCAAAAGAACCAGTAGTGCAAAAACCCCTCCACGTTATGTTGCTCTTGGAGGTGATCATAGTGTTATTTTGCCACATTTGAGAGCATTGCATAAAATATATGGTCCAATTAATCTTATACATTTTGATGCTCATTTGGATACTTGGGCTCCTGACAAATACCCATCCTTCTGGCACTCAAATCAACTGGAAATTAATCATGGGTCAATGCTCTGGAAGGCCACTCAAGAAGGGCTTTTAACAGAACATAATATACATATTGGATTGAGGACGAAATTATCAAGCTTAGATGACTATAAGGAAGATGAAGAACAACATTTTGCAAGATTAGAAGCTGATGATGTTTGGTTAAAAGGTGCACCTTATATTGTTAAAGAAGTTTTGAAAAGAGTACCAAAGGAAACTCCAACCTACATTTCTGTTGATGTTGACGTATTGGATCCAGCATTCACTAGTGGTACCGGTACTCAAGAACCAGGTGGGTTATTGCCAAGAGAATTGATCTATATATTGAGAGCCATTGATGGGTTGAAAGTGATTGGTGCGGATGTCGTTGAAGTCTCCCCAGCATTTGACCATGCGGCTATTACTTCGACCATTGGTGCACAAATTGCTTATGAATTGATAACTAGCATGGTTAAGGTTGGAGCAATCGATAATTCTATGGCTGCTTCTACTACACCATCGGAAGATATTATCAGAATTCAATTGTCAAATTCGATCGAATCAAAGCTCAAAGAAATTGAAGACTTGAAACAAGTTTTATTAAGCGAAATCGAACAGTTTAGAAAGTTGCAATCTACATTCTCCATTTAAATGAACTGATGAAATACATATATTCCGTAGTATAAAAACAAAAGTATTGTTTAAAAGTATTATCGTATTTGGTTAAAAGTTAGAAAATGATAATTTACATAAATAAAATTAAAGAAATTGAAATTATTAAATCAGTTCTCTATTTAGGCAGAAAAGTAATTAAAAAAAAAATGAAGGCACTAAAAATCTTTCTTCAAATCAATATGCGCTACATATGGTGAAGTAAGAATCATAATGAAACGGTGAAAAAGCGGCAAAAGTGGATTAACCAAAATAAAAGAAGTAAAACAAAAAAAGTAAAAAGCCATCTTTGCAAACCTCTCATACCCAGATGGTAATGTTAAGTTCTCAAGAAAATTGATATTTCATGATGGTCTAATTTTAGACTGAAAAGGTTTTCTGTTCTTTAATTATTGAAATTTCCAGTTGCCCTTCTCATCTATCATGGAGGAATATAATCGTATAAAAAATTGTAAGAAAATTAACTGATTAACGATCAGTATTGGGTGAAAACATACTTTATATGGTATATGAATATGGTGGTGATTATAATTATATGAAAAACAATGGGGATAAATTGAACCTGTTTACATGATCAAAGCAACAGCAGCTGCAACAGCACCAGCAAGACCAACTTGGAGAGAGTTAGACATAGCACCGTTGTTGCTCGAGTGGTGACCCTTGGAACTGTTAGTACCATTAGTACCATTAGTACCATTAGTACCGATAGAACCATTGGTGGAATTAACAAATTTAACGTTGGCAACATGACCAGAAGGTTGAACAAAGACAGTGGTGGTAAGAGGACCCTTAGTCTTGTTGAATTTACCCTTTCTGTGGGTACCGGTTTCAGCTGGACTGGTAGAATGTTTGGTCTTGTTGAATTTACCTTTTCTGTGGGTACCGGTTTCAGCTGGACTGGTGGAATGCTTAGTCTTGTTGAATTTACCTTTTCTGTGGGTACCGGTTTCAGCTGGACTGGTAGAATGCTTAGTCTTGTTGAATTTACCCTTTCTGTGGGTACCGGTTTCAGCTGGACTGGTAGAATGTTTGGTCTTGTTGAATTTACCCTTTCTGTGGGTACCGGTTTCAGTTGGGCTGGTAGAATGTTTGGTCTTGTTGAATTTACCATACTTGTGTGTTTGAGTAGTACCAGTTACAGTAACAGTGACAATTTCTCTGGTACTTTCATCAGAGGCGTTGGCAATGGCCGCAGCAGAAATCAAACCAAGAACAGCTGTAGAGAACTTCATTTTTGCAATCGGATGTGATAGGTTGTTTGAACGAAATAAGTAAAACTAAACCAAAAAAAAAAAAGGTTACAATTTTTTCTTATAAATATAAAATTTTATTTGTATATATTATGGCTTAAGTTAATTTTCTCAGCCTTATTGTGTCTTTTTGTCTGGTATTATTCTGAAAATTTTGTTATTATTCTTTGAATTTTTCGGGAAACTCGCATATAAGTTTATTTACTCATAAAGAAAAGAAACGATAAGTGGTAAAGCCAGAAAGTGTGCAGGCAAAATCGCTTAGAAAGATGAGGGAAATATGAAAATAGAAGCAACTGAAAAAATAAAAATGCGGAAACAGACACAAACCTTTCCCTTTTTGGATTAACTATGAGCGATTTTTATAATCTCTGTTATTTATATTCACTTTGTTGACCAATTACCTCATTCTACAGAAAACGTCCACTTTCGGACCGATTTTTAACAAAAATGTCAGGTCGTGCATGGTCATTTACCTAAAGATGGTAATATTTTTGTCAAATTCCAGTACTCTACCATTCCTTAAAAACTCGGTATAGTAACAGTTCTTCCGAAATTCCTCTTCGATGTTTTGTGCCAAATTTTAAGTCCGGGGACTAAGATAAAATTACCGGCTTATCATCCGTTTTAAATTTTTCATCTTTTCGGTTATAATGATAACTTCGCCGCTATATTCCAAATATGGCTTGCTTACGTGATTTTACCTATTTAGAAATAAAAGTAGAGATGAGTTTATTAATTTAGAGATGCAGAGTTATAAATAAAAGTAAAATAAGAGTATGATAAGATTAAGTTATGGAAAAGAGAAAAGAAAACCCCAAATGGACGTGGTAAAATGGCGTTGCAAACAATAACCCAATAGAATATAATTAACTTGAAAAAAAAAAAAAAGGAAAAACAATAATCAAGGGATAATAGGTGGAAACGCATGAGAGAATAAGAAGGAGGAACTTCATATGAATGCAATCAGAAACTTCTGGTAAGGATGAAATCATAAAATAATAGCAACTGGCATAACAAATTCGATTAAGTGGAATAATGTAGATTAAAATTGGAAGTTTTGTTGTTGTTGGTTTGGATCAACACCAAATCCATAAGCATCACCAAAAGCTTGAGGAGCCAAACCATCTTCTTCAAATTGATCATCATCCTCACTAAAGTATTTTTCAATAATATTATAAGCCTTTTGGTAAATTTTTTCGTTTTGGTTACTTTGACATTCGAAAATCTTTTCCATACCACCAGCTTCTTCAATGTAAAGAGCGTTTTGGTTAACTGAAAGACCACCAGCTTCTCTGTCAATTTCACCTGTTTTTAAAATGTTTTCAAGAGAATCCAAGGTAACTTCAATGATCTTGGCGTCAGCAACAGCCAATAAGTCACATAATGGTTTTATACATCCTTGACTAACCAAGTAACGAATTTGATCAGGACGAGAAAGACCTCCAGTTGAAGCATTAGAAATTGCCCAACAAGCTTCTTTTCTTGTCTTATATTCACCGGTATTCAATAATTTGATAATTTGAGGAATCAAATTGGCATCAATAACAGCTTGAATTTGATCAGTATTACCAGCTGTGATGTTAGAAATAGTCCAACATGCTTCTTTACGAATGGTTTCCTTTGCAGAGTTAAGTAAGGGAGCCAATGCAGGTAAAACACCAGCATTTATGACGATTTGTGTTTGTAAATCATTACCAGTAACAATGTTACCAATTGCTCTTAAAGCTGGAGTTTGAACCAAAGTAGATTCATGACCCAATAATTCAACCAAACGGTGTGGAATACGCGCGTCAACAACGGCTTGAATGGCTTCTGTAGTACCATCTGATAAGTAAGAAACAGCCCAACAAGCATCAACCAAAGTTTCTGGATCAATAGAATAAATCAATTTGGCCAAAGTAGGGATAGCTTGTTGAACAATATTCCAATCTGGTTGAGGATTCTTACCTCTACATAAATTTGATAAAGTCCAAGTAGCAGTTCTAATTAAAGACATTTTGGTACTGTTGAAAAGTGACAACACTGGTTCAATAGCCTTACAGCTCAAAACATAGTCTCTGTAGTCAGAAGAGTCACCAGCAACATTACCCAAAGCCCAGATAGCTTGTTCTTTAACTTCAAGAGATTGAGAGTAAAGCAATTGAACGAAAAGTGGAACAGCATTAGCTTCAACAACAACTCTGGTTTGGTCAGAATTACCAGAAGCAATATTGGTTAAAGCCCAAGCAGCTTCTAATTGTAACATTTCTGGGTGAGAATCCTTCATGAAATCAACCAAAGTTGGAATAACACCGGATTTAATAACTAAATCAATTGGAGGGTTATGTTCTCTCGACAAAATTTGACGAAATTTGACGGTAGCAGCCAATTGATTGTCAAAATCTGGTTGTTGGATCATTTCAATCATTTTTGGTAAATCTTGTTCCAACTTGCTATAAAATTGAGACTCATCGTTCGATATAGAATTTGGATTAAATTCATCATCATCGCCATCGACACCATCTTCATCTTCCGAATCATTAGCGTTGTTGGTATAGTTTCTTCTTTTACTGAGGACCTCTTCTCTCTTTTGCTTTCTAAGATCAACTTGATGTGTTTCTCTTCTTCTTCTCAATTCATCGCTTTGAAAACGACCCTTATTTTTGAAGTTAGTACGACGGTACTCTGGGATAAATCTGTTTGTAGAATCTGTGTCCATGTTTACTTTATTTATTAGAACGGAACTTTAATAATTGATTATCCCAAATTTTTGTATATAATTAATATATATTAAAATCAACTTTGATAGTGGATCAGTTTGTTGTCTTTAGCGTGATGATTGAATTTTTTTTATTGGCGTTGGCATTATTTTGGTACGCACACGATATAAAAAAATAATGCATCAGATGTAAATTTATCCCGTGATAAAATCGATTGTTTTCGGTTCTTTTTCCATTTGTTAAATAAACTACAATTAATAAGTCGAAGAATGATTGCTTAATATATTTTCTTCTCAAATTAAGACTGTAGAATTGTAGTACTTGAATGGATGATCCATTTAATAAAAATTGAATTAATGAAATTCGTCTAAATATGGACCTATTGATATTTTTGAACGTTTTTGACATTTTTTTAAAGAAATCATAGAAACAAAGGATTACCCAACAAAATTTGCAAAATTTAAAAAACATTAAAAGAATTCCAATGAGAATCTAACCTTTTAATATAATAATAACCTTTGACTGTTTAAGTGTTTGAAATTAATCATTTATGTATTTGCTGCAATTTTAAGGTTGTACTTCATCTGGTAGCGCAGTACATGTCATGAAAAAAATGAGTATCAAAAAAATAAGTAGACTTTTATATAAATATATAGAGACTGTCATGTTAAAACAAACCATAGGTACAATACCTCGCAGGCACCTCTCTTCAACTTCTATATCTCGTATTCAACACAAGGGGAACTTTAAATCATCAGATTCAACAGTCGATACTGACGAAATTATATCTGAGAATAACCCATGGTCGCCAACGTTATACAACGACTCGGTATCTATACGTAAAACATCATGGCTTCCATTTTCAACAAAATTACCTCAGAACTATAGATTATCATACAATCCATTATATGAGGCCCCAGGTGCTAAATATGTTGGTTTATTAAAGAGATTAACACTCAGTTTTTCAGTTATTGGACTCTACGGGGCAAAACTTTTTTACGAATCTCCCCAATTTGAAGATATCTACGCCTTAGTCACATTCTTTGCATGTTCAACCCCTGCAGCCATAGTACAATTAAAAACTAAGGACTATGTTACTAGAATTTTCAGATTATATGATAAAGAAAAACCACAAACATTAGAAAATTTGATAGCTGATGAGCAATTAATCATGGAAAAATTAAATATGACTGGATCAAAGACATATAATCAACTTCTTAAGATATCGGATAACAAAGACTTGAAGAGTCTGAGAAAAAGTGCTATTCTTGGTCCTTATTCAACCTGGGAGGAAAAAGATCGTAAGTTCTATGTTGTCGACAATATAGGTGGCTTGAAAATGGATAGAGTTTGGGGAATTGTAGAAAGAAACTCTGGTGTAAATAATGGAAGATTCTTTGAGTAGAATTACTTGTATATAAAATAGACCTCTCTCAAAAAGAAATTAATGATTTGCGCTAATTGATCAAAAAACCAAACAAAAGGGGAAAAAATAAAAAACCGATCAAGTTCAAAATACAACTGATAAAGACAAATTTGAGAAAAGACAAACCATAGACATTCCACCAACATAGATAAACTTTATATCTAGGGTTTCAGTTCTTCAAAAAGTTATTATTAAGAAACTCCTTTTGATTATATATACAATTTTTTTTATTTCACTTCTCTGCTTCCTAATTTTTTTTTTGTCACAAAACATACGGCTTAAACATGGTTTATCTATTTAGTGGGGGACCTCCGAGAGGATCCATGGGTTACCAAGACCCAACAACTCCAAACAAGTATACAAGAGCTAAAAAGAAGAAATCGGATGAAGATAATGATAAAGAAGAAAAAGATTCTGGTGACGCAACTGATGATGAAATAAAGAAAGACTTGCCCAAAGAAGAAGCACCTAAAAAGAAGAAACATAACGATGTTACTGATCCAGAAACTAAAGAGAACACAAGATTAAATGCATTGATATATCATACTAGTGATGAGACTGTTGATTTATACAAATTAGAAAATAATTCTTCTGATTTGTTGGGTAGACTTTATTTCGATGATTATGACTCAGATTCAATGGTTAATTCTCCTTTACAATCTTCTAATTCTACACCTTTATTGTCTCCCCATAACACTGGTGGTGTTAACATAGGTAATAATATCCTTCCATCGTCGGACTACTTCCAGGCAAAGTTGGGTCTCATAAGTTCTGCTTCAAGTACAAGTGTTCTTTCAAATGCTAGTACTCCAAGACCAACAATTGCAAGGTTAAAGTCTTTTGAAAGGGGTATATCTTTCGATACATCTACAGATGACCATCGTAGATCGCTTACAATTAAAGTTAAACATCCCCAATTTAAATTTAGAAGAAACAACAAGACTTTCTTGGCTGGGTATAATGGTGATGAATCCCTCAAAGCTATTGAATGGCTTTTCGATGAAATGCTTATACATGGTGATACGATTATAATCTTACATGTATTAGATGAAAAGAATTTTGTTACCATTGATAAGAGGAGAGTTAACAGATCAATTGAAAAAATTGAACGATTGAATACTCGTAACAAAAAAGTTCAATTTGTTTATGAAACTGTTATTGATAAGCCACAGAGATACTTGAAGAAGGCCATCGAAGAGTATAACCCTCAAATGATGATTATGGGTACACATCATCATGAATCATCGAGTTCTTCCAAATCATTCTTGTCCAAATCTTCATTTTCGAAGCATTTTTTGGAATGTGCCCTAGTTCCTGTAATTGTTGTCAAACCAACTTATAGGTACAATGAGTATTTACAGAATCCAGTTGATTCAGAGACTTATTTTGAAGATTGGATCAAAAGAGTTCAAGATGAAAAGAATGGTGGAAACAACAATAACCATAGTCATAAGGAACATTCTCGCCGTAGTTTGGCTAGGAAACTATTGAGTCCTTCAAGTTCAAGAAATAGTTCTTACACGAATATCGCATCATTGGCGCATCAATCTTTAAATAATTCTGAAACTTCAATTTCGAAGGAAAATCAATTATTTGCTAGGCCGGATAATGATAGAGGAAGATCTTTAGTGAATAAAGTAAGTTCTTCGGATAAGTTGTTTAGTTTACAACATTCCGAATCCCCATCTCGTTCGCGTTCGGAATCAAAATCGCGAGGATTTGCAAAGTTTTTCCATCATTAAATTAATTTCGGAATCATGACAGATAGAGTATATAAACCGATATGGGAGATTACGCACTTTTTTTTTTTATACTTACAATTTATAAGATTTGAATAAACACACACTTTTTTTTATAAACTTTCATATAAAGATGTCTAGACGTGAAATTGGTAATCCTGCCATTATTCTCGTTAATGCAGTATCCCTTGCAATTGGTGCTTATGGGGTATATTATAATATCATTCATGTGGTATTACCTACCCCCTTAGCAAAGGCAGGTCCTTGGCAATTTTTAACCAACTTATCTCTTGTGTATTCACTTGTTGTGTTTGCACTCGGATTTGTTGGACATTTGTTCAAGTTACCAAATGTTTATCATATCAAAAACTTGTTGCATCCAATTGCCCTTGCTCTTGAGAGTATTGTTGCTGTTGTTTATTGGCCACTTAGAATCTGGTTTATCCACTTATTAACCAGTGAAAAGGAGTTAAGAATCACCATTTCAGTCGATTTGTCGATTCATTTGATGCCTGTTGTTTCGTTACTTCTAGATTATCTTGTCTTCATGCCTCGTTGGACAGTCAGCTTTCCATCTGCGTTGGCACTCATAACGTTCTTGAGTCTGTCATATTGGGTGTTATTAAAGAGATTGATTGATGTTGAGAGTGGTGCGATTTATCCATATGCATTTTTGAACGTTGCTACAGAAAAGGATCGTGTAATTGTATTTGCCATCGTAGCATCAATTTCATTAGTTCAATTCTTATTATTGAAACGATTATATGATATGATTGTCTATGAAGAAGATTTTGATACAGATAATAAGAAGAACATCTAGAATAAATAAATCTATTTTAAATTAAAAGTGTAATAAAGTGATTGGAAATTGCAACTATTACAAATTGTAAAAACCATCGTAATCTAATTATCGAACTAGCACCGTTAAGAAAGGGGTAAGGATAAGAAGTATATCCATCTACCTTGTTCATATACACAAACAATTCCATAATAATCCAATAGATAGATATAAACAAAGCTGTTGATGAAGCTGATTTTTTGAATGTGATTTTGGTTACACTTGTCCCAAGCAGTAACAAATACAAATAGGGTAACAAATGAATCTTGAAATCTAACCAAAATGAAACATTGAATTCATCTGAGTTCAACATCAGGGGAAAGATCAAGATCAATGCCCAATATGTGGTAGTAACAACAAACTCAACATTGAAAATCGTATAATAATATATTTTGTTCAATCCAAAAATCCATTTGGACAAGATGAATAAAATTGTAAACCCCAAACTAATATTGGTAAGAAACTGCCAATTACCTCCTTTGATTAGATGCTGAGGTAATGGTAAAGTCATGGTATCATAAAATCCATTAGCCATCAAGCCAAAAATGGCGATTTCAATGATCAATTTCACCATTTGATGCCGAGGTTAACTTGAAAATGCCTAACAATAATAAATTTGAGTCGCATTATTTCACCTTACTTTTGCGAACACTTTCAAAGCACACATTCGTGATATGTCTAAATCTCGAGCTACCGATTGGAGAGCCTCCATACCATCTGGTGGCGATTAGCAAGATGTTCATCAAATCGTTTTGTACTAATACTTGTTGCAACATCTTGGATCCAGCTCCTTTTTCCCCATTATCTTGAAAACCCTCTTGAATATTTGTATATTTAATTACTGGTTCTCCAATTTGTATCTTTTTAGAGTTTCTTTTCGAATTTACAGGTAAAAAAGTTTCAGTTGATGACATTAATCCAGTTCTCCATGCTATCATATGTGGATGACTCGCATTCTTCATGATATTTCTATGCTCGGTCAAGAACTGCTCGAGGATTTTGGGTATATCCTGAGGATCTGCAAGAGGCACATTCCTGGCTTGAAAACGTGATTTACGGTCGGTGACTATACTTGACTCATTCCAGTGTTTGATAGTGTGTAGATTTCGAATTCTTGGTAGCATTAATATTACTTGCACTATCCCGCACTGGAATTGGCAACTTCGAAATTTGATTTTTGTAAACCAAGTCAAAGACAAAAAAAAAAAAAAAAGAAAAATTTATTCTTCAGCTTTAAAACCATATAGAAAGTGAACAATGATTTACTTAAAGTCTTTATTGAATGTTATCGACAACTCTGGTGCTCACATAGTCGAATGTATCAAAGTGTTGCGTCACGGCCCAAGAAACTTTGCCAAAGTCGGTGATGAAATAACAGTTGTTGTCAAAAAGGCCAGAGCCTTAGATGCTGAAAACATGCAATCATCAAAAGTAAAAAGAAGAGACATATGTAGAGCTATAGTGGTCAGAACCAAAGCTCCATTTAGAAGAGCAGACGGTTCGATCATCAGATTTGACGACAATGCTTGTGTTTTAGTCAACAAAAATGGTGATCCTTTGGGAACTAGAGTGTCGTCAGTAGTGGCTAAAGAGTTGAGAGACTTACAATATAATAAGATTGTTTCTTTGGCTCCAAAGACTTTCTAAAAGATATATATTTGGAAAATAGATGCTTGTATATAGATGAATAATGCAAAATGTGAAAAATATTATGTAGATAAACAGCCAGGTTCATCATTCGGTAAATGCACCTATCGTATTCTCGATCAGTGCTATCATTTCATTCAAATTTTTATGATTTATGGTGTTGGATGGTGTGTTGCTGATCAAATCAACTGTAGATACCAAAAGATCAGAAAAATTTGATCTCAAAGTTGGCTTCATGATATTGGAAATTGAATACAAATATCCTTGTAGTGATTCGATTGCTTCTATAGGGTTCACTTTGTAGTCTTTTTCTATTGAAGTTAACGACTCATAAGTTTCGTTTATGCTTTGATCCCTTTCTTTGGAATAATCATCATATTGGCTATTATTAATTAATGTATGATTTGCTTCATTTTTATCTAAGAAGCTGTTATTTAAGATATTTTCCAGTTGTTTTGATGGTGGAGATATTGTAACGAATTCAGGATTCTCTGTTTTCTCCAATTGATCGAATAACTCGCCTAATTTGTGACTTATTCTTCCAAAAGTATCTTCCAATAGCGATTGCTTCTGTATTTCGTTAAGCCTACTGGTTATAGCATCCAAATTAGAAACTCTATCTTGTATCAAAGCATGATTTTCTTCGAGAAGCTCTGTTAATTCACTTATTTGAAACGATATTGATGATTTTCCCGAGAGAATTAATGGATTGTTTGGGAATTCTGTACTTGATGATACCGGCGGAGAGATCATTATTATCAAGTGATCATATGCCTAAGAAACAAGTACTCGTATTTCGAAAGTAAATAAAGACTCTACAAACCAATATGCAGGAGATGACTTAATTATATAAATTTAATTAAAAAGTTTCTACCCATTCTTATGATATAAAGATACGAAACAAATATTGACTAGTAGTTGGTCTATTGAGGTTTTTTTTTGATCTTTATAATTTTTTTTGTTTATCAACAATTCTAGTCTGGGTCGAGTTTAATTAATCCTGTAGAAACGCTATGTTTAGTTCCAGGCTAATGATAAAGATTTTATGTTGAGGAGTCCAAAAGACTACAACCCCTGATAGGCCGAGGATACGCTGTATCACTTGTGATATGAATTGAGCAGTTTAGACGTTTAGTTGAATTAGAAATTAGATCGAAGAGAGACTATATAGCTTATACGGAGAACTTATCAGTAACTAATATGATTCCTGCATATCGATGGCTAAATATTGTAAAGTTCCAATTTACACGAGATCTGTTTAAAAACACTCATTTTATTTAATCAAAAGGAGATTGTGGAAATATAGCTTTCTCCAGTAAAAATATTACATACTTATTCTACTCTTTGGAAAGAGATACCACAAATTGTAAAAAGAAAAAAAAAATCATTACCCAACGTCCCACAAAGAACTAGATTCAAACACATAAGCGATAAACTTCATGTGACTGAGCATCACATGAGTCATTTAGATCTCAATTTTTCATCTCTTTTTTGTATCATTTTAAGTGAATTTTTTTTTCTTTTGTCGTTTTGGTACACTCGTAAAATATCAATAGGATGGAAAAAATATACGTATACAAAATTTTCTGATGTCATTCTAACACCTTTTTTTTTTTTTTGGTAGAAGCATATACAAATGTCAGCTGTTGATTCTATCCAAGACAAGGTCAAGGACTTGTCCGTTAAGGATGAGCAACCTAAGGACCAACAATCTAAGGAACAAAAGCCAAAACAAGCTAAACCAAAGAAGGAAAAGAAGAATGCTGCTGCTCAATCTTCAAACCCATTATATTTGGACCCAAAACCAGCTTTTATCGATGAACGTATCAAATTGTTCGACGAGTTGAAGGCTAAGTACGATACCGAAATCAGTACCAAGGAACAAAAGCCTATCAAAATCACTTTGAAGGATGGTACTATTAAGGAAGGTGTAGCATATGGTACTTCCCCATTGGACATCGCCAATCAAATCGGTAAGTCATTTGCTGATAGACAAGTCATCTCCAAGATTAACGGTGAATTATTATGGGATTTACCAAGACCTTTAGAAGATGATGTTACTTTGGAATTTTTGGATTTCGAACATCCAGAAGGTAAAGCTGTTTTCTGGCATTCTTCTGCCCATATTTTGGGTGAAGCTTGTGAATGTCATTATGGTTCCCACTTATCCCATGGTCCACCAACTGACGATGGTTTTTTCTACGATATGTCTATTAACCATGGTGAAACTGCTGTTTCTTCTGGTGATTTCAGCAATTTGGAACAAGTTGCTACCAAGGCAATTAAGGAAAAACAAAAGTTTGAAAGATTGGAAATGACTAAGGAAGATTTATTGAAAATGTTCCATTACAACAAATATAAGGTTAAGTTTATTTCTGACAAAATCCCAGATGGTACTTCCACCACCGTTTATAGATGTGGTCCTTTGATTGATTTGTGTACAGGTCCTCATATTCCTCATTCTGGTAAAATTAAGGCTTTCAAAGTTTTGAAGAATTCTTCTTCTTATTTCTTAGGTGATGCCACTAATGATTCTTTACAAAGAGTTTATGGTATTTCTTTCCCAGACAAGAAGTTGATGACCGATCACTTGAAGTTCTTAGCTGAAGCTGCTGAAAGAGACCATAGAAAGATTGGTAGAGAACAAGAATTATTCCTTTTTAATGAATTATCTCCAGGTTCGGCATTTTGGTTACCACATGGTACAAGAATTTACAACACTTTATGTGAAATGTTAAGAATTGAATACAGAAAGAGAGGTTATGATGAAGTCATTACTCCAAACATGTATAATTCTAAATTATGGGAAACTTCTGGTCATTGGGGTAACTATAAGGAAAACATGTTTGCCTTTGAAGTTGAAAAGGAAACTTTTGGTCTTAAACCAATGAACTGTCCTGGTCATTGTTTGCTTTTCAAGTCTCGTGAAAGATCTTATCGTGAATTGCCATGGCGTGTTGCCGACTTTGGTGTCATCCATAGAAATGAATTCTCAGGTGCCTTGTCTGGTTTGACAAGAGTTCGTCGTTTCCAACAAGATGATGCTCATATTTTCTGTACTGCTGATCAAATTGGTACTGAAATTGCAGGTGTTTTTGATTTCTTAAAGAAAGTTTATGGTATTTTCGGTTTTGAATTTAAAATGGAATTATCTACAAGACCAGAAAAATATGTTGGTGATATTGAAACTTGGAATAGTGCTGAAAATAAATTGGAATCTGCTTTGAATGAATTCATGGGTAAGGATAATTGGGAATTGAATCCAGCCGATGGTGCCTTTTATGGTCCAAAGATCGATATCAAGATTAGTGATGCCTTGAACAGATGGTTTCAATGTGCCACTATTCAATTGGATTTCCAATTACCAAATAGATTCGAATTAGAATATAAGTCTGAAACCAATGAAAAGGGTGCTGCTGTCAATAGACCAGTCATGATCCATAGAGCCATCTTGGGTTCTGTTGAAAGAATGACAGCTATCTTGACCGAACATTTCAAGGGTAAATGGCCATTCTGGTTATCTCCAAGACAAATTTTAATTGTTCCAGTTGGTCCAAAGTATTATGATTATGCTCAAAAACTTCAAAAGAAGTTGAATGATGATTATTTCTTTTACACTGAAGTTGATGTTTCTGGTAATACTTTGCCAAAGAAGGTTAGAACTGGTCAAATTTACAAATATAATTTCATCTTTATTGTTGGTGAAGAAGAAGAAAACAATGACTCGGTCAACATTAGAAATAGAGATATTCCTGAAGAACAAGGTAAGAATGCTATGGTTAAGTTTGATGATGTTGTTCAACAATTGATTAGATTGAGAGATGAAAAGAGAAGAGATAATAAATTGATTTAAATCTCATATTTGTCTGTTTTATATTTGTATAGGCATATAGCAATAAATTTAAAGAATTTAAAAACAAAATGGGTTTGGTAGCGCGGGGGCAATATGGGGATTGAAATTTTTTGTTTTTTCCTTTAAATTATTTGCAAGTTTTAAAAGTAAAATGTCTGAAGATGATCAATCTAGAAATAATTCACTTACAGATAACCCATTATTGGAAAAACTTAGTCCCGCTCAATTCCAAGCAAAAGTAAAATTTTATGAGGCAGATCAACAATTGACTCAAGCAGATCGTGGAGAAGTTGCTACCGATTTGATCTCAAGAGTTAGAACATCAACTGTTGCTGGTATCGGTGCTTCTTCATTGGCTTTATTTGGTCCGACTATATATGCAAAAGTAAATAACGTTCAACATACAAGCGGTATAAAAAGACCAAGGATTTACAAACCATTCTTGTCATTTTTAATTAGTCTTTCAACCATGCTTTTCGTTAACAAAGAAGTTGGCAAGTATCAATTCACAAAGCAAATCCAACAATTACAAGATTCAGGAACAAAACCAAGACAACTAGAAGTTTGGAAGGCTATGGATTATCATCAAGCTGGGTTTTTTTTTCTTTATTTTAAGAAAACATCAATTGATCCGACTTATATTTTAAAAGATCCAAGAACTATCACTAGACAATCATTGCATGAAGTGAAATATCATCCACCCAGAACAAGCGATGGAGTAATAAACCATCCCAGTTCGGCCACTCATTGGGATAAAATTCGAATGGCAAATGGGTTTGCCCCAGAACAAGTCGAATCACAAGAAAACAATTTGATAGATCCCATAAATGATTTTGAAGAGCCAATGGAAAATCCTGATATTATAACAGACGAATCTAAACCTAAATCTGCTTGGGATAAGATTAGATCGAATTCAAAATGAAGTTACCTTATTGTATATAGCCTGGTAGCGCCCCTCTTAATAATTCACGTGATTTAATTTTTTTTAATTTTTAATTTTTTTTTTTCTATTTGATTTCTGGCCAACACGTCAAATTCAAAAATAATACAATAATTGAATC
Organism: Kodamaea sp. yHQL449; assembly: GCA_030582715.1. Taxonomy (NCBI): domain Eukaryota; kingdom Fungi; phylum Ascomycota; class Pichiomycetes; order Serinales; family Debaryomycetaceae; genus Kodamaea; species Kodamaea sp. yHQL449. The sequence goes on along the minus strand of JAJMGT010000035.1, from coordinate 362,520 downwards.
AAAACACATAACTATAAAATGGAAGATTTTGGTGAATCAGGTGAACTTTACAGTATCAAAAACGAATTTTACACTAGTCAGTATAATAAAGTTCAATCATATGATTTGGACCAATTCACTTTAGAAAACCAAATAAAAGTATTAGAATATCAAATTAGATCTTCTATAGCAGTTGGTAAAGATGCATCTCAATTAATTGATAATGGAAAGTCTCAATTTCCAAATAATGATGAACTTTTTAATTTATTAAGTGCATGGAATGATTTACAATCTTTTGGTACTGAAGATTCGACTTATTTTCAAGATATTAAAATTGCAAAATTCGAATTACAAGCTGTTTTAACTTCAATTTATTTTGTTAAATTTGAAAATGATATTGATCAATCAATTCAATTTTTAACTAATTATATTAGTAATTTATCAAATATTCAAAAATTTCATGAATTAGAACCATATTTAGTTTTAATTCAATTACATTTAACCAAGGGTAACTTTATTGCAGCAAACAAGATATTCTTGAATCTTGATGAACAACCAGATAAAGTAAGAGATAATATAATTTATCAAGTTATTGAATCTTGGTTAAATTCAATTAAAGGTGATGCTGATAGTATTAGTAATTCTTATTACTTTTATGATGAATTATTATCTACTGGGTTTGGAGATGATGAAGATAAATTTGGTAAATTTAAAACTTTAAGTATTTTGTTTGTATTAACTTTAAAATTACAACATTATCCAGAAGCTCAAGAAGTATTGGATCTGATAAAGGCTTTGGATATTAAACCAACTGGTGATCATATCGTTAATCAAATTACTTTTGATTATATCGTCAACAACGGTGATAATGTCGCGGAATTACTTAAAGAATTAAAGTCAATTGATCAAGAACATCCATATTTGCAAGATTTAAAAGAAAAGAATTTAAAATTTGATGAAATTGTGGAAAAATATAAGTTTTGAAGATATATATTTGTATATTAATAAAGATAAGGAATTTAATCAAAAATAACAAAAAAAAACTAAAGGGCTTAAGGTCCTTTTATATCTAAAGATTGAGAATTCTTAGAAATAAACAAAAAAAAAAACAATATGTTTTTAAAGAATAAATGCATCTAGGAGAAATGTGAGGAGGTAAAATTTATTGACTATCGTCAATTTTAACAACTTCATTATCTTCATTTAATTTTAAACCTTCAGCAAGTAATCTTTTTTCGATTTCTTTTAATTCATTTTCTCTTTCTAATAATTCCTTTCTTTTATTAATTAAATCTTGATGAACTCTTTCTTCAAATTTTCTTAATCTTTCTTCTTCAAGTTTAATTTGTTCTTCTTTCATTAAATAATTTGATTCTTCATTACCATTAATTCCAGATCCAAATTCACCAGTTAATGGATCAGATTTTAAATCAGTTGTACTACCATTAATATTCTCACCATCTTTCCCATTAATATATTGAAATTGTTTACCAGAAAGAGCTTCTGTTCTATAATTTTCATAAATTAAATCATGAGTTAATTCTTTAAATTCATTTAAATGTGTAATTAATAAAACATTCTTTAAAATAGTAAAATCATTAATTTCAGAATTTTCAATATTAATAGGTTTAGTATTTATTGGATTTAAAATTCTTAATTTTAATAAATCATCTTCTTCTGGATTTGGATTTTCTTGATATTCATTAGCTCCAATCACTGCAAATGGAACTAATGAATTCAAATATTTATTATATTCAACAATTTCATCATCAATATAATCTTGTTCATATTCATATTCATTGAATTTATAAAAATTAATACCATAATTATTTAAATCTTCTAAAATCAATTGTTTATTTAATTGTAATTCTTTTGGAGTTAAACAATCTGCTTTTGCAATTACTGGAATTATATTAACCAAATTATTAACATGTAACATAAATTTGATATCAATTTCAGATAATCCATGACCAGTTGGATAAATCATATAAATTAAAACATGAATACGTCCATCTTTAAAACGTGGATTACGTTTAACTCGAGATTCTTCCAATAAAACTTCATCATATTGATGTCTTATAAAATCAACAATAATTTTAAAATCTTCATCACAATTGATCAGATTTGCAAAATTAGGGGTATCAATAATATTTAATGAAATTTTATGACCTTCATTATCTTCCAATTCAACATTTTCATGTCTTAAGGTCAATTTTTTACTAAAAGGATCTTGATTCACAGTCAGTGATGTTGGAATATTTGAATTACCTCCACAAAGAGTATTAATTAATGTAGAACGTCCAGATCCACTTTCACCAATAATCATTAATGAGAAATTGATGGATTTCTTCAATGTCTTACGCTTACGTAAAGCTGCTGAAGATGTATTATTATCCGCAGAATAATTGTATCCGGACATGATCACTCTTGGGTATTTAATAGAAAAAGCTGTTAAAAATCAATTGAAATATTTAAAACACTAGACAAAAAAAAAAAAATTAAAAGAGAACCGAAAAATATCTACTGAACAGATGTCAATTGGAGCCCAAAAAAAATACACAATTAAAAGTTACGATTTTCTAGAAATTATTCAATTCTTCTCACCACCTATATACTTTTACGTTAACGAGAATTTTTTTTTTTTGGCTTCTCTTAATGGTGGTGTTAGTTTTCGATTGTTGTTATTTAATCGTTTCGTCAAAAGCGTCGTTTGTTTACAAGCTGGATTCGAAAAATAAAAAAAGACACGTCTATTAAACTGTAAAATAATTAAACTGTAAAAAATACGAATCGATTCAAATGAGAATGTTAATTCCTTTTACTAATGCTTTTTAATTTTGATCTTTGTATAATCGATTTCATAATCTGTAAGAAGAACAGAAATCGCAATACTTAACCAGGCAGGAAACCATCCAAGTATTACAATGAACCATGTCCACAGTTGTAATTCATGCCATGATGTTAATAATCCTTTCATCAATTGTACTGCACCTTCATCTGCATTTAAATAAAATCCAAACATAAATATTATAACAAATGGATTTGATAATATCAAACATAAACTAATTTTAATTTTTGTCTTATTATTTTCAACAAATTTGATCAATTTAGATATTGGATCCTTTTTAATTATTAAAGTTTCTTCATTTTTATTTTCTGTTAAAAAGTTTTGTACCTTTTCTTGATATAAAGAAGCAAGTAATGGTGGTACAAATATTAAAGGTAATGATAAAATACCAATAACCAATGCTAATGAAAAATGAACAATAAGTAAAGTTGTAATTAACATTGAAATGAAAAATAATGCAAATGAAATTAATCCAAATGTAACAATCTTGTTAAATTTTATATGTAAATTAATTTTAAAAAGTGGAATAATTGATATTAAAATAACAATTGAAGTTAAAAGTAATAAAATTTGTATAACAATTCCATCTCTATTTTCAAATCCAGAATTTAAAGTCCAATAAGGTAAAATAACTGATAATCCATAACATAATATTTCAATAGTAGTGAATCTAGTTAATACTTGATTAATATTAGTTAAAACATCTAATAACAGAAGTTCACTATTTAATAATGAACTTAAAGAACTTAATGCAAATGCAACAGCAATCAAAATTGCAGATGGTAAATAAGTTCCAATCGATACAAAATGTTTTGGTGATAACATTAAATAGAAAAAAAAGGATTGATGAAACTTTTCTAATAAATTATTGACTGATCTAAAAGTAGAATCAACAACTCTACCAAATTGTGTAACATCATTAGGACCATTTGAACCTTTTGCTTTAATTGTAAATGCTTGGATTTGCCAACCAGAGAAGGCTTCACAACCTGGTGTACTTTGCATAAGACCTGATAATGTCAAATTTAAAATCCCTTTAAATAAAACTTTTAACCTAGTAATATAAGTATTTCTAGATAATTCATTTGATGGAGTTTTTTGAATTGAACAATGCATATTTTCATGATATGCAATTAAATTAGCAGTATTTAATAAATCTAAATTTGGTAATTGACCATTTAAACCTTCATAATACATCTCATAATAATCAAAATGATCACCATTTTTACCATATTCCATAACTATCGCAGCTTCAATTGAACCTGCAGTATTTTCTAAACTAGTATGATAAGCTTCAACCCATGATCTTAATGGTAAATGTCCATTTTCTGGGAAAACTAAAATAATATTCTTTGACCAAATAGATTGTTTGGTGAAATATCTTGCAAGTGCAAGAGTAATAGCCATACCACCTTCATTTTGCTCATCATCAGAAGTAATCCATGGAACTGCCAAAACCATGGCTTCAGTATCATCACCTCTTGGAGCATGCATAATACCATAAAGAGTATCATTATAAACCAGATTTTGATGATAAGATGTAACAAATCCAAATTTATTTAATAATTCTTCAATTTTGGCATTTTTATAAATGATCGAATCATTTTCAAATCTACTAATTTCTTCTCTATAACCTCTAACAATATTCCATTCACTTTCTCTAAAGTAAGAAGTAACTTGAGAAGGCATCAATGCATTTTCGGAAATATAAGTATTTCTATAATTTCCATCAAAAGGTAATACAACAAGCCATAAAACACTTGATACTGCAAATAAAAAGGAAATTAATGGTAATAATTTGATCAATTTGGGCACGACGCCTAGTTTATGCACTTTTCTTAAAAGTGTTTCAGCTAATGCCATCCTTATTCAATTAACTAAGACTCAATAATACAAATAGGCAGTTCTATTTTTTTTAATCGTCTGAAAAATATTGATATGTGTTTGTTTCCTAAATTTGTGATCTAACTCGCGAATGTCGCTGTTGCAAAACTGAAAAAAAAAAACAAAAAAACAAAAAAACTCTACCTTTTAACAATCGTAAAAAGACAGGAAATGATCTAATTTAAATCACGATGCTGACACTTCTTCAGTATAAACAACTATGTAAACGAATATATAAGCTCCCGTTTAATCAAATAATAATTCATCGCATTCTCCAGCTAACAAAAGATACTTTCAAAAGGTCTTCACATTTTAATGCAAAGCGTTTCAAAAGATTCATTAAACTTTATGATGATCTTTTAGTCGATGAAAAGTATGAAGTCATACCTCAATTACTCGATATAACATACAAGAATGATACTCCTGATTGGTTAAAAAAATTCGATAATATCGATTACTTAAGATTAAAACCATACTGGCCTCAAATTCATTTGATTCATGAATTAACAAAGAATAAAAAAAACTTGACCAATTTTAGTAATGAATATGAAATACATTTAAAAAAAGAACAAAATGAAGATATTTCAATGATAAAGTATTTTAATTTCGATAAAAATGAAATATCAAATAATTTTACTCTTGTGAAAAAAAATTCAAATAATCAAAATAAAGAAATAGAAGATTTGTTTGAACAAGTTAAGTTGTTATACCGATTCTTATTCGATAACCAATCGAAATTGATAACTCGTTCGAAAATTCATCCTATAGAAGTGATATATCCAACAAATAGATTTGCATTACCAATACATCCTTTGAATAGAGATAAGCGATTACAAGATAAAGTTTCAACCACTAAACAACTTTTTCAAAAGTTGAAACCAATACCTAAAAATTACTTACCTGAACTTATTGATTTTGCAATTCATAAACCTCAAAACGTTGAGAATTTACAATTGTCTATTAATAAGAATTATTTTAAATATATGATTTCGAAACATAAGCGTGAAAGTTTCGAGTTAAACCCAACTATTAGATATCATTTAAGGAATAAAAAGTTAATTCCAAATGATAACAACATACGTAAGATTATTAGAGAATATATAATCAAACAGTTCTATTATGACCCGAATATACAAAAGTATCAAATGTGTTGGATCCAAAATTTCTATGCAAATAATCAATCGATGATTGATTCAAAATTTAAATCAATTATTGAATCTATAGAGTAAATATTATATAATTTTGCCTATTTGCATCAAGCAAATAGCCAAATGATTTATGATCATTAACCGAACCATTGACCTGATTATTCTTGTTGATTGCCAAAAATTTAGGATTCTTAAGATTAATTTCATTTTGATCCAAAATACCTGTTTTTTGTATAGAGTCATAATTTATATACTCTTTAACACCAAGTAATTTTATATATTTAAAGCTTTCTAATCGATATGAATCTGAATCATTCAATAACAATATTATTTCATCCTTATTTTTATATTCAAAATTGATTTTTAATGTAGGTTTAAATTCTATAATAACTTTCTGACTTAAATTAGTTGAGATATTGAATTTAATTATGGATAATTCACCTTGATTCCAACTTGAAATTACACAATTTTCATTTGCCAAATACTTTAATTTAATTTGATCAAATAAATTCAACTCAACATTTAATGTTTCAAAAATTAAACTGTTTATAAAGAAATTTTTAAAATGATCAACAACATTTTTAGCGAAATTTTGAGATATATCAATACAATATTTCATGATATCATTTTTGGGAGATGTTTCAGATTGCTTAAAAATATCATATGTTGAGAAATTAAGTTTAAAGTAATTAAAAAGTGTACTGTTCAATAAAAAGTTATTGACATATTTGAACAAATCTGATTGTTTAAAATATTGTTGTTGGCCATTTAAGTAAGTTGCTAGGTCATCTTCTTTTGTTAATTTATCAATTATTTCATACTTTATCCAATCAAAAAAATAATTAAATAATCTTTGCTCTTCATTTATATCCCAAATAAGTTTATAAAATGATTTGACAAGTAATTTTGAATTTATAATTAAATTTTCAATTATTTCGACACTTAAACAATCAATTTCATTTTGACTATCATCAAACCATTGAATTAAACTTTTCACGTCATTAAGTAAGATTAATAACCTCTCAATGGCTGCAATTAATTTGGTAAATATCAGGTTTCTAAGTGTATCATAGACATCATTGCCCAATTTTGTTAGTTTCTTGTAACTTCGTTCACCAAATTGATTTAACCAGTAATCTTTAAGGTTCTCAGGAATTAGATTTGTTAGTATCAAATCATGAAAAAATGAAGATAATTTCAATAATGAATCTTTTTCATCAGAATTTTCAACACCTTCAGAAATTGAATCAAATAAATTAGATAAATGCCTATCAAAAAGAATTTGAAATGGTTCAATCTCCAATTTTAAAAAATTAAGTTGTTCTTTAATGTAATTCATAATTGCTGTTATTTTACAAAATTTTAAAATCAATTGTGTTATTGATTTACGATTCCTAGGACTTATATTTGATTTCATTTGGATCAATTCATACTTTTTATCATTTAAAACTAGAAAAATTTGATTGAATAAATCATTATTATTATCAAAATAATCCAATACTTGAAAATCATTTTGGGGAGGAAATTTAATTGAATCAATAGTTAAAAAATTATTAAAAGTCATAGAAACTTCATTTTCAGAATCTATAACTACTAAGAAACTTAGGTTCATGACATTATTTAACTCATCGATATCATTAATACCAATGGGCTGGTTGGTAGACGTAGAAACTGCAAGATCATCAATTGAGCCATCAATGGATAGCTTGGGTAGTTTGGAAAGAATATCAACATGAAATATGCTATCAAAGTTTCCATTTAATGATTTGAAATTTTCATTATCATGATAATTGAATTTAATTAAGTTAACTTTAATAAAGTTTTTTGATAACACTTTAACTAAACTTCCATTATTCAGATCATAAACCTTAATTAGCCCGTCCATACCAGACAAACAAAATAATGAGCCATTGTTCATAAAACTTATAGAAGTTATTGGAGATTTATTATTAACTGAGTATATTCTTTCACCATTTAATCTGTATACCCACAATGATGTTTTGTTCATCGATACCGTCAACAAATTGAGTTGCGGGCACCACTCCACTATATTGCCGTCGGCAAGACCCATAAACTTATTTGAGCTTATGATATTTAGTGAGTTCATATCATGATTCATATTGATAAATGGCTGTGAAATATTAAAGCGCCAAAAATTAAAATACTCTTAATTAAAAAAAAAAAAAAAAAATTATAATAAATGTCGCAATTTTTTTAAACTATAGGCATTTAATGAAGTTTATATTATTTACTAAATGTTGATATATACAAGATTAAAGATCCTTAAAGTTGATCATAACCGATGGACCTGAAGTGGAACTCAAAAAAGTTCTACCGATTAAATTTGGCTTTCTGGTTCCTGGTGGTTGACTGGCATAAATTGATTTAGATGCAGCCTTCAAGTTTTCAATGATTTCCTTGTCACTGAAATCACATCTACCGATTGGCAACGACAAGTGTTGTTCCTTTTGCTTGAATGGTAATGCACCAACCGATTTTTCCATCAAAGATTTAATATCTTCGGAAACAGTACCTTTCTTTGGGGTAGGCATTATACCTCTTGGACCCAAGTTTCTGGCAATCGGTTTCAAATCCTTTACAAATTCAGGGGTTGCAAATGCATGAGTTAAACCATCGAGTTTGACGGTACCATTTTGAATTTGTTCGACCAATTCTAAACCACCTGCATGTTCAGCATTTAATTCTTTAGCCAATTCACATACTTCTGGTTGTGATGAAAATACTATGACATGGTTATCCTTAATCGGCTTAGGTAAGTAGATAGATCCTTGTAATGGCTTTGAACCTCTTTCTGGCAAGACTGTCATCAAGATAGAAATAGTTGTTCTTTTTACTGGTTTACCGACTTCGGCTGCTCTAAGGTATCTCATGGCCAATGGAACATCCATATATAATGGATGCAGCTCGGGTGCTTCTTTGTTTTTGTTTTTGACAGACTGTTCTTTTTTTAATCTTTTCTTAGCATCGGTTTGAACCTTTGGCGCTTGTACTCTAGATGAGTATGAAAAATGACGCGTACTTATGCATGTGTAAATTGAAGGTATCTGAGATACACTGACAGGTGATGTTGCACAACCGGCCGCAAAGACACCTTTGAGGGATGCTATCCTTCCAATCATTGAGGTTTGTATCTATTATTAAATGTAAAGACTTTTTGTCTCGATCGATTTTGATATTGAAGAATTTTTTTGTTTTTTCAACGGTCGTGTATTTGCAAGAATTAGAAAAAAGAAGCAGTCACGCGCTCATTCATGTGATTATAGAATGTCATTTTTTTTAGATGATTCTCATAGATCACAAAGTTTGCCTATTGAAGCTTTTTTTACTACTTTTTTTTTGTGCCCTTTTTCCGTTCATGACGGTGCATAAACACCGCTTTTGTCAAAATCATCGGAAATACCCTCATGACGCTTTTATATATCGTTTGATTATTATTCTTGGAAAACTTGTTTTTTTTTTCTTGGACTGTGTTACATGCATACATATCAACTGATTAGTCTTGGGATCTTTTGACTCTATTTCCACGCATATGCTGTATGTCATGTTTTTGATTTTTGTTTGCATAAATTCATTTATCGGATAATGCCGAAAATTAATCGATTAAAAATGATCATAGGTAACACTAAGAAGAAAGAGATATCCATTGGATCAAGGAAGTATAAGTCCGATTCATTTCGTCTTTACAAAATATCTGCAAGCCAACTTCCAAATCAAACGACGCCCCGGATTTTAGTTTGAATCGTTAAAATTTCATCACCAAGGGCGTATTGTTCTTTAATGATAGAAAATAAAAAAAAAAGAAAAATAATCATATATGCGAGCAAAATGACTCTCCGGAATTTTTTTCATTTTTCCGAAACTTTGAAGTTTATTTCACTTAAAGTCTCTAAAAAGCTTTTGTGCTCATGCACATATCCTATTTTGTCGCCCCACAGGCGTATGGGATGCTATAACATGAAATTAAACTTTTCTCTACTAGTATCCATATGCCGAGGTCTTTTAGAAAGTCAAAGTGAAAATATGACAAATGTAAACTAAGACACATTCAAGATGTAAGGAGTAAAGGTTACAAGCGATGTATGGAAATGTAAAATCTTGGGTGTCATTACCTACTTTCATTTTTCTTGACTTTGGCGAATTGATTTGAAGTTCGGATTAACTTATTGTTTGAACTTTTAGACTTGAGCCGAACAGTAGTGACTAATCACAAAATTGTTTAGATCTCAATTTCTTTTTGTAAGGTAATATTTCAAACTTAAATTGCTTTTTTGTAAATTTCTTCCTCGAAAAGTGCAAGTATATCTGAAAACGTTCCTTGTAACTACTAATTCTGTTAGTGAAGGCGAGAAAAAAAGAAACAAAATAAAACCTTTAAAGTGAGCACATGTAAAAAAAAAGCGTAGAAAAAAGCCAATATTGAAGAAAAATAAAAATAAAAAGAAAATGCGGTCACTTGTATCTGTACGATCAAACCAAAAAAATAATAAAAAAACTTTAAAAGAATGTATAGAACATTCGCATGTTTAAAACCTCAAATACTAAATATATATAATAAACAAAATTGCCAATTTCAGATAATAATATTAAATTGTATACACTAATTCAACCAATATCAAACAGCATTCACAAACTATAAGAACAGCTCTAAAACTATAAACATAACTCAGACTTAATTATCCATGATACAACTGATAAAATAACTCGCCGAACCTACAATCAGATGAAATCGAAATCTTACACGTATAATCCTTCACCTTTATCAGTACAGCCTTCGCCTCAGAATCTGACCAATAAACAACAACAGAATCAGCATCATAATGAGCAACAACAACAACAACAACAACAGCAACAACAACAACTGGTGCTGTCGAAACAACAGCCAACTTCGACCCCAACACACCAAATTGAGCCAATCACTGAAATACGGCATAAAGAAAATATATCTGATATAGATGATGAAAGAAGCATCGATAATGAAACTAAATGTCTCAAGTCTGACAGTAATGAAGAATCTTATGATGATGAAGATGAAGATGTAAACCAATTTAATGTCCCACCAGAATTTTTAAATAGATTAGCAACTTTCCCGCTTTTTAATAAAGCTCCCAAATCTTTCCATTCCAAAATTGCATCGAAGTTAACTTTAATGCAATATCATCCGCAAGAATATATAATAAAAAAGGGCGATCCTTCAAAGTCAATGTACTGGATCTTAAAGGGAACCGTCACAGTAACATCTACCGATGGGGAATCAATATATGCTGAATTGGCACCGGGAAGTTTTTTCGGGGAAATTGGTATTTTATTCAATAGACCAAGAACGGCTACAGTTGTTGCAAGAACTAAAGTTTTAGTGGGTGTCTTGACGGCAAATACTCTCAACTTGGTTCTTCGTAATTACCCTCTTATTGAAAGAAGAATTCGTGATGAAGCCCAAGAACGTTTGGCAATGCTAGAAAAGAAAAAGAAATATGATATACCAAACTTGATATCAAATTTTAATAATACAAACACACAGGATACAGCTATCAGTAGAGCTCCATCACTCTCTCCAAACTCAGCTATATCCATGAATAATAATCTAGTTAACGGTTTGAATGCAAGTGCTTTGGCAAACAACTATTCCCATTTACCCGGTCCTTCAATTCCACCACTTCTACAATCACCATCCCCACTATCATCAACTCGTAACACTAAATCTGATAATGTGGATGCATCTGTATCTATCCAGGAGTTCATAACAAATATTCCCATGTTCCAAAACTTGCCTGCAACGATTCTTCATCAAGTTGCTTTAAAAGTTGAACCGTTGAGCTTAAATGCTTATGAATACGTATTCCACAAAGGTGATGTCAATTCCGATATCTACTTTGTCATCAATGGCGAAGTTGAAGTTATTGACTATTTGATAGATCCAACACACACAAGCAACCGTGCATTAGAAAAAATTTTGGGTAGATTAAGTTCGGGGTCTTACTTTGGTGAAATGTCGTTCTTACTTTCTTTGACGAATGGTAATCAAAGTAGTACTCCTACAAGAAGTGCCAGTATTAGAACAATTTCTTCTGTTGAATTAATGGTTGTCAAAAGTGATAACTTGAGACAATTATGTGAGAAATATTGTTTTATTGCAGATGATATGAGGAAAACTGCAGATCAAAGGAACATGTTGAATAATTCGATTAGAAAAGAGCTGTTGGTAAAATCAAAATTGTCTATTAATTATTTGATAAATGAAACCGAAGATATAGATGACCAGAGTACTGATGATTGCGCAAGTAATAGGTTTCTGTCTCCTACTGGTTTTGCTCCTTCTAGACCACATTCTACATCTACAATTATCCCTACATCAGCAGACGAAAAGACATTACTTCACCATCCACAATCTCGAAGATTCGATTCGTCACCATTGTTCTCACCAAATTGGGATATTTTTCAAAGCAGAATTAATTCTGCGTCTACATCAGCTACAAATACTGGGTTTTCACAGTTTTCAGAGAAAGCATCACGCTCCGTATCTCCTATTACTAATATTGAATGGATTCCGTCTCCGAATAATGTTGATGCTGATGCCAAAAAGCGTAAACATTCTGTTTCTAGATTTGACGACTCTAGCAATGATTACTCCATTACTTTAAGTCCTCCTCCATCAAACCCAGTTGTACCTTCGTTAAACAATTTCCAACATTTTCAAATGAATTTCAATAACTCCATTTCCTACAACAGTAGTGGGAGTAGATCCAATTCTGTTTTTCAGTACTTGCCTCATAACAAAAGAGTTAGATTGGCTAGTATTTCGGGCGCCAGAGGTAGAAGAAGGTCGTCTGTATTGAGTCGCAATGGTCCTTTACCTGACAGAATTTTGCTCCGTGTTTTTGAGTACTTGACTTTGCCTGAAGCCATGAAATTGCGTATCTTGAGCAAAAGATGGCGTCAATTATTATACGCAGCCCCAAACTTATTTAAAACACTTAACCTTACCCCATGGAATACTAGTGTTGATGATAAAGCAATGATTGCGATCACCGATTTTGTTGGGCATAGACCTGAGTTGATAGATATATCGAACTGTTTTCATATTACCGATGAAGGTTTCAGTTATATGGTTAACGAAATTGGTATTGCAGGTAAGCTCAAGACTATTAGAATGAAAAGTAATTGGGAAGTCAGTGCCATGGCTATTATGGACTTAACTGTTCCTTCTGTTGGTCAATGTTTGGAAGAAATTGATCTATCTAATTGCAGGAAAGTCAGAGATAATGTTTTGGAAAGATTGATTGGTTGGGATACTTCAGAGATCAATAATGAAGACTTGGCTAAATTAAAGCAAGAACAAGATTTGGATTTTGACATGGAACTGATTGGATGCAAGAACTTGAAGATCTTAAACGTTGGTTATTGTAAGCATTTAACTGATAATTCCATGTTTCATATAGCAAATCACGCTAACTTGAGATTGGAAAGTCTCGATTTAACTAGATGTACAACCATCACTGATAAAGGGTTTCAATATTGGACCTATAGATCATTCCCCAGCTTAAAGAAACTATCTTTAAAGGACTGCACCTTTTTGACGGATAAATCAATAATGAGTATTGCAAATGCCGCTCCAAATTTGGAAATATTAGATTTAAACTTTTGTTGTGCACTCTCAGATGTTGCAATTGATGTTTTATGTCTTGGTTGTCCTAAAATCAGAGAACTCGACTTGTCCTTTTGTGGATCTGCTGTTAGTGATTCTTCATTAGTAGCAATCTCACTACACTTGAAAAGCTTGGAAAAGTTGATCTTAAAGGGATGTGTCAGAGTTACAAGAGCCGGGGTTGATGCTCTTTTAAGTGGATGTTCACCATTAAATTATCTAAATGTGAGTCAATGTAAGAATGTTCACATATATCCGGGTAGCATTCCAGCTCAAAAACTAAACATAAATCCACAAACAAAGTCTGCATTTGTTACAGCTGGTCCTTTCCAAAATATTATTGAAATTGTCATTTGAAAATAATATCAATTACATCAACAACCACGCAGTATTTATCATTTACAACCTGCTTTAATTTTTTTTTTTCATCGCTGTATTTCTATTGGTTCCTATTATATCATTTGGCTAGCCTTAAGGTTTTATTAGAGTATCAAATTTTCATCTTCGCTTCTTTAATTGTATTTTTTAATTTGTTTAAATTTTGTTGTCCTTGCTTTAATAGAGTTGTTTTTTTTTCGGTTTTTAACGTTTTTTTTTATTTATATAGAGATATTTATGATATCATGTTAGATTTAGTTTATTAATATATAATATCTTTAGATTTAAGGAGTTTTCTTTTTAGGTTTTTTCTTAGTTTTATCTTCAAACTCTATAAATGAAACTGGGATCCCCTTCTGTTTAAGTAATTCTGTTATCAACTTACCATGAGGTCCTTGGACTGAGACTTCAGTGATTTTAGGATTCTGCACACATTGTCCAATCGTTGTAGATCCAGAACACTTGACTTTCAATTCATCAGATAAAATGTGTGGTTTTATGTTATAGGTTTCAAAATTCAAAACCTTTGTGACAATCTTTCTACCAATTTTCATCTCAGTAATCACAGAAATTTTTGGTGGTTCACCTTTAAAGATATCTCCTTCAGTTTGTCCTGGCATAATAACTTGAAAGTGAGGTGAAAAGTTGTTTAAAAAGGCTTTGAAAACTTTATCTCTTGGAGTAGCCTCGGGGCCCAAGTTAGTAATTGATTTCAATCCATCATCAATCTTAATCGTTTTTGGATTTTTAGGATTAACCAACTCGGATTTCTTTACGTACAGGTCAAAATGTTTTTTCAATTCTGAACTGGAGTATAAAGTATTAAATGGGGAATCCATCTTATTAAAAAACGTTCTTGATTTACTAGTTGGTTTGTATAAGTTGTTAACAGTCATTTCTTTTGACTTTTTAGACTGGGTTGGTTCTTTTGCAGTAGCATTTAAAGAACCCATGTTTTTATGTGGAACGAAATTTTGGATTATTTGGTTATTTTTGTCCATCAATTTGATTATAGAAAGGTCTTCATCTTTTCCCTTTGTTTGAAGGTAACCTTGTTTGTCCATCGCTTTAAGGAATTTGGCAGTTTTTTTCCAAGAAGTTTTCTTGATATTGCAATAGCTTAGATTTAACACCGGTAAGTTTTTATATATGTATGATGACATAAATGTTGATGAAATGATTGGCAACTCGATAGTTTCAAGTTTAATAGTTTGTATCAAAGATCGAATGAAAAAGTTATCAATTTCTTCCACGGTTAACGTTGATACCGTTTCAGCGAGATCGTCAATATCTTTATCAGAAACAGAGTCTGCGGTACTGTCCATGTCTTCAGGTTCTGGAGTTTTAAAATCATCTTGTACTTCTTCAATTGTTTCTTGATATGGAAGAACAACTTCAAGTTCTTCGGGAACTTTGATATCCACGTATTTATTCAATTTATACAATTCATCATCGATATTATGAAGAATTTCAACAGCAACACCGGTGGTACCAATGACTCGATCATACTTGTACATATCTAGTTTACAAATCCCAACGGCTTTTGCGACAGTGGGATTCTTACTATCAACTATACCAACAATGGTGCCCTTTTTCGCTCTATTATCAAAAGGTGGAACTGTACCTGGTAACATCAAGTTTGCACCGCCGGCAACAATCGATATAACATGCGGATGGGTCTGGATGAGGGGCAACAAGAAAGGGCACTTCCATAAAGTATATAAAGAAGGATACAATTGGGAATCCCTTGTTTTAAACCACGTCGGCGTTTCATTCTCATCATAGTATATAGTTCCAGAAAATCCTTGAATACTTTTGAATGTTGCTTGTTTTGTATTGATAGGAAGAATGTTTGTTAAGACATCTTTCTCAATCTCATCTTGCTTAAGATTGTAGTTTGTGCAAATCGTCTGGAGGGTCTTTCTCCTTTCTGAAGATTTTATGTTTGCAGAAGCTTTTGGTTGTGGATTCTTTTTAAACATCTTATTTGATATTTTGAAAAGAATTTGATAGCTAAATTTGGTACTGCGATGTTGCAACTTTATGAACAAAAATCGTTAATAATTTTGCCATAATTTTCAATAGCATTTTGAGTACAAATCTTACGCGCGCTAATCTTTTCATTTTTTCGCTATCACAAATAATGCTACGACATTAGATGACAACACTTCAAAAAAAATAGAATTCATAATATAATTTAGCTAACAATCATTTCCATTTTCACTGTATAAACATAGAAGCTATGGCAAAAAAAGATCCTGTCAAACAGGTTGTATCACTGGAAATTCCTAGCGTCACTCTTGTTAGGAAATGCATCATCCTATTTATTTTTCTTGTTGTAATATTGTTAGGATATCCAATTTTTATTGGGACAACCACGATTTATAGAGCTGATTTACCCATAGAACAAGTTGAGGCATTGGCTCAAACTTTCCTAGATGATATACATTTCAAGATACCGATTTATTTAGACGTACCGGAATATATTGACTACTCGTTGTCAAAATCACAAGATTTAATTGATCAAGAATTGTATGAAAAATTCCCAGAATTACGTGATTTCTGGTCGATTGATTTGAAAAAAAGCAAGAGCATTGCTTCTTTAGATGTTCAAAATGATTACATTGTAAAGTTCGTAAACAATGAGCCTTCTCAAACTGGGCTGGAACCATTTCATATTTCACCATTCAATAAAGAAACTTTAGTGACGTTAACAAGCAACCAAAACGTTGATGATTATTTGAAATTAATCTTGATCGATGAACTATTCAAAGATGAAATTACCTATATGTCTGAATTGGTTAAATCTCAAGCTAACCAGGATAATGACAAGGATTTGATTTTACCGTACTCATCGCATTATAATATTGTATTTTCATTATTTGTTGAAAACGGTAAAACTATTGAATGGGATATTTCTCAATCTGTCGATTTATTTCAAAATGTTTTCAAAAAAATTAATCATTTCACTAATTTCACTGCTAGTACTCAGGTTCAATATTATAGTAAGTTGTCCAATGATATACAATACGACAACTCATCAAATGCTTATTTGATACAGAAAAAAGAATTGTCTACATTTGTCAACTTTGGTGACTGGAACCTCATTAGTCATGATATTAGTCCAACTATAAATTTCGTTGTATATTTCCCTGAAGCCAACTATAAAAATATCCCTATGAAAATTAAGGATTCATCGACAAATTCTTTTATGATCCCACAATGGGGTGGGGTTTATATTTTCAATAAGAATATGCCAATATTAGAAGGGTCTACTTGTAAAATTACACAGCAAGAATTGTACCCAATTATGGAAGTTTTCTCATCGCAATTATTCCAATTATTGGGTGTTCCTAGTCATTCTAAATCACCTTCAATTAGAATTGAGAAGTTATCTAGGTTGATGATTATCAAGAATATCAGACAATCTTTGGATAATTTGAAGTCTTTGATCAAGTTGACTGAGTCTTTGAATGAAATTGCTATTCCTGATTCAACTAAGAACTATGTCTACAGGACATTGGAGTACGTCAAAGCATCTATCAACAATTTAGATCATAGTCAGAATTACTTTTTATCAATGGAGCTGTCGGCCAGGGCTCTTGAAAATTCTGACAAGGCATTTTTCGAAAAGCAAATGGTTCAGCAAGCATACTTTCCAAATGAACATAAGTTGGCAGTCTTTTTACCATTGTTGGGACCTGTCGGCTCAATTGTTGGTTTGGGTTCGCTTAAATTGTTGGTTGAATATTTAAAGGAAAGAAAAATGAAAACTAAACAAAAGCGTGATTGAAGAACGAACCCTATATATAAATATATATTTGTTATGTTAATGTAATAATAGAATCGAAAAAAGAACAAAATTTTCAAAAAAAAATAATAATAATAATAATAATAATATTAATAATAATAATATCTTTGTCATATTGCTAATCAGTTTAATTTGGTAACCTTGCAACATATATTTGGTTGAACGTGAAGTGAAAGTACAGATTTTGCAAAACGGGGCCGCATTGCGAAATTGGAAAAGTTTTAAGAAAAAAATTGTTTATTTTTTTTTTGCAGCTAAATACACAACAGAAAAAGAAACTAGTGCACATATAAATATGCCTTTTAAAAATAGAAACTTCTAGAGTGGTTTTCAAAATCGGAACTTAACCGATGCTAGATATTTAGTAGCTGGCTTGAGCAAGGGAAATTTCCTTATCATCCAAATCAAACACAACGTAGGCACTTCTCAAGAAGTTGTCACCCAAGATTGCTGGGGCACCTTGGAATTGGTAACCAATGTTCAATTGACAAGTTCCTTGGATAACGTTACCGTTGTTATCATAGACTGGACCGACCAAAGTGCTAAATGGAACATCGATGGTAGTACCAGAGAAAGTGTAACCCAAGTTACCACTTGGAGGAGTACAGTCAACAGTGTAAGCACCTAACTGAGAGTTATACTGAGCGTTTTCGAAGTTGTTTTGAGCAAGGTTGTCAACAACATCTTGTGGTAAGTAAGTGATAGTAGTACCAGAGTCCAACAAGACTGGGAAGCCAGCATCGATAGAGTCACCACCATCTGGGTTAATAGAATCTAAATTAACAGTGAATCTGGTCAGGGACTCAATTGGAAGAGTAACTAAGTTACCAGTATACTTGGAGTCATCGGTACCGCCAAAAATAATTGATCCACTTTGAGATTCAGGAGAATCCAAGTAAAGAGTGTAGAAGTTCTTTGAAATGATACCTTGTTGCTTCAAAGCGTATGGGAAGTTAACATAAGCTGGCTGAATGGCTTCAAGGCTTTCAAACCCAATACCCAAAATACCAAGACTTACGGAAGATGTATTTGCAACACCGAATTGTAAGTTGTTGAGAGTGACACCACTGAAAGAAACATCATCGGTATAATAATAACCATTGCAACCAGTACCGTCACCGTAACCAATTTGGAAAACTTCGTTGGTGTCTTGAGAACTACTAGAAGAGGAATATTCGTAAGTACCGTCTTGGTAACAGAAGTTTTGAGATTCACCTTGTTGTGCGTCTTCACAAGTGGCACCGCCACCAACAAACCATAAATCAGCAGAACCTGTGTCAAGGTCGACCGTAATTGGTTGTTGGTTAGAACCAACCAAAATGTTGGTTGTGTATTGAACTTGTTGGTTTTGCAAGTTAAGGGTAACCGACTTATCTTGGAATTGACCAGCAGCGTCAAGTTGGGTCAAGTTACCTGCTTTAACAACCTTTTTGATGGAAAAGTCCAACTTAATACCATTACCATCTCTCTTTGAGAGATCAGCAGGCAAAGCCAAAGCGTTAGCCATCATTGCCATTGCAAGACAGATGAAGACGTTTTTAGTAAAAATGGATAATGAGACCATAGTGAGTTGGTTGTTATTTTATTGTGTGTTTGTAGAAATTGTAATTCCTAATGAGAAAGAAGAATTGCAAAACTAGGTGGATTTAGATCCGAATTTATACTTTAATTGGATTGTGTTGATATTTTTCTATTAAGGCTCTTATTTCCGTTTGCCTGGTCCTTTGCAAAGTATTGGCATGTATTGTCAAACTTGGTTTTTATTAAACTAAAAAAAGGCACACGAAACCGAAAAAAAATCCGATCAATTCCTCGGGATGCATAGATAAGGCTTGTGGCTTCATGTCGGGGTACGTTTTTTAGGGTACGGCACGGATTCTTTGCAGAAAAGAACCCAAATCCACTCAGGCAAGCGGCAATCTGATATCATTATATTTTATATTGTTTCAGCTGGTTTTATTACAGTCATGGTATGCGTCAAAGCCAAAAAAAAACAAAAAAAAAGAAACAAAAGGTTCTCTCAATTATTCAGTCTCAGATACATGTAATCTCGGAAACAACCGTACCTTAATTATTGTATGAAACTGATTGAAATAAGAATAAATGAAAATCCTGACACAATAATGTTTCAAAACTAGCTGCGAATTCAATACAAAAAAATAAAAGATGAAAAAATACAATCAATTTTCATTCTGACTTGTGCATGATGCATAATAGAAATTGCAAAAAAAAATAAAAATCGTGAACGAAAACCCAAACTTCAACGCGTTCAAGAGACTTTCTCGGGTAAGATAAACCTGAAATTAATACTTGTGGTAGGCAGAAGGGGGCTTACAATTCTTATTGTATATTCAAAATGAATCTCCTCTTTGATAAGTTAGTTGAGATTTTTGACAACCACGATTAGAGTATTATCAAAATATAGGTAAAAAAATCGTTCAATATATTTGAAGACGTATTAAGAAATTGAAATCGTAGCAGTGATCGTTGTTCTTCCTTTAGAGACCTTTAATAATATAAATAAATATGATTGTCTCATGGAGACACAAAATTATTCGTCATAATAGGCCGCCTGTATTACAAATTAGAGTTGGATGCAAATGTCAATCAAAAAAAAAATAATTACAGGAGCAAAAGATATAACAATAGATATTCGTATATTACTCAAACTACTCTTTCAGTAAGATATTAAAATGAACTTGATATCGGCCCATTTTTGAGAGATTGTCGGATATATACACCCCCGCGATTCGAATCACTTAATAATATTCCTCACCGAAATGTTTCTACTCAACTCTTAAAAAGTACCTTCATGTATGTTCCTCGGAGCAAATAAGTTTTGTGATATATTTATATGGCCGATGTTAAACAATAAGAATGAATAATAGAAGCCTCTCATCGTAATCAGGAGATTTTCAACAATCTGAAAGGCACAAATGATCTTTCACCTTTACTCCTGTATAAAATTATATATTGTTCTGATGATTTTGTGCACTTTTTTAAGACCGCTTTCGCTCCCTGACCAACGAGCGGCGAGGATTGAATTCTATTATTGACGTGAGCCGCATTGATAAGCTTTTCAAAACTGTGGTTTCTGGAATTGTGTTAATCTATTACCTTTATGCATGGTTATTAATAAGTCGCTTCTTTTCACCTGTCATTCCCCTTAAAGACTTTGACAAGTTCGCCGACTTTTATTGCCGTCAAAATTATTCCTTTTTGCCTTCGAATGTGTGATATTACTCGATGCAATACAACAGTTTTGAACAATCCATTAGTGGACACACATCAATAGGATTTTGTTGTCTCTTCGTTAATGATTCTTCTCTAACGAAATGTTTGTTGGGGCTCATAAACAGACAATTCACACAATAAACCCGAAAAATCAATCAAACAGATCCGTTATCAGTCCTAAGGTAAATCATATTGTGATGAATTTCAAAAGTGCATCTTATGCAAAAGCTCTTAAAGGAAGTACTGCCAAATGACCGTACGACCGAGGGACTTAATTCGCTTCAAGTCTCCTTCTCTCTTTCGTGTTTTATGAAAATGACTATTCTTAATACTTAGGACGTTCGGCGCATAAAAATCATTCCGAGACGGCATGTAAAGTGCGAAAAATCCTATTTGACAAGTATTGAGACCAAGTTTGGTGAGCATTCTCCGGATTTATACTGATGTCCGTGCAAGCAAGTGGATACCACTAAAATACAGGAAGATGAAAAAATATGTCTTTGATTGCAAAAGGCTTTTCTTTATTAGGCTGAAAGGTGTGGCATCGGTACTATGTTCAAGGAGCGTTCAACCCTTAAATTCTTGGTTTTTAAAACAAAAAAATATATATTAAAAATTTTGTGTTTCAAGTACCTCTTACTGCTCGATAGTAAAACACGATCTGTAGTTCTTATTTCATGTATCTTGTTATTATGGCAAGAATAAGCTACATCAGTTATTACATGGTATGTCATTCGATTAATTAAAATTGCTATCTTTGCAATTTAAAACTTTAAAACATACCGAATATCTCATTAATTGAGGCTTGTAGCTTTTTTTGTTAAATCATTTCATATAGACTGGTAAGTTTTCTGGTGTTGATGTTAACGAAAGGGATAGCAAAAACTATAAGAGAAATTCTTTGTTTTAAAAGGATAATACTTTCAAAAACTGAGGATGAAAGCTTGGCTTAGTTGTAGAGCTTATCGATATTGTAGATAATGGTCGAATATTTATAAATGACTTTGCTGAAGAAAATTGGACTTCGCCTTGACAAGATACTGTAAGCTTTTGTTTGAAACTACGTGGAATAATATGTTCAAAGATTATGGACCAAATTCCAGCTTTCTTTGTATTTGAAGAAAACTAGACGTTAAGAAGAATTCATGTAGGAAGAGATCCATTCTCTAATATTGAAATCTAATCCATTTATCTTGTTCCTTGAATCTCATAAATTTAACAAACAAATATTTGATCAAATTTCGCAACAATTTATCAAAAAAACGATTACCATTGAAAATACTGATAGAACAAACATTGCAAAATTGAGACTTCAAAAGTGAAACATAGCCAGCTTTCGATGAATCAACTTGCACGATATGAATTCAACAACAAATGCCACCTGTTAAAGAAAAGATAACCCCTAGAAGGAAAGGATCTGTTCCCTCAAATTGCGGGTTCTGGAATAATTGATGTGACAAAATAGTCATTGAAATCTCAATGTGTTGCGAAAAAAGACCGGTCGCACCGTCGTTTCTTGGTATTGAATATACAAACGAATAATTATCAAGAAACAAGAAACCAAAAGGGAGCCAGATGTGATCATCCTACAATTTCATCGCATGTTCTAAGAGCTCATTTCAATTTATCGCTAAATCTAGAGGAATCACAAAATACATCATAATCAAGGCCACGCAACAACACAATGTCATTTAATGGGGATCGCCAATTTACAACATTCATTGGCGTAGGGAAATCTGTAGATTGCGTGTTGCAAATTGTGAGATACTTCACAACATGAAAGTTATGATGCACGGCTGCAAAAAAGTTTTTCAATATAAAGAAGTATAGTAGATATTGACGAATTTCCTCAACTTTTAGTTGTGGAAATCGGAATTTGCGACGAGGGTTGTTGCTAAACGATCCAACTATGTTTGTTCGGGGGTACAATTCGAGTTGAAGTCTATTGTGTCTCATTAAAAAATACAATATTGGTACTCTTCATTCATAATTAAGGGACGGACACTGACACTAAACATGCCTTGAGCTATTATTTTCCTAAAAAACTATGGGACGAAATATTGTAAAAATCATCTAAAGAGAATTGGATGCCCGTTGCGCAAATTTGCGGAAGGCTTGCATTTTTGGCGATGGCATTGTTGCCTCATATATTAAAGATAATTCCGGTTTATAAGAACAAGTATAGAACGCATGAACGGATGCAAATTGAACTATTTGTATCGTATTGAGATCGAAGCAGTATGCAAGGTCTAGTTATCTTGCACCTCTAAAGTCCAATTTTTAAGGCGTTTATCGCCCCTGAAAGGCAACATTGCTGCGCTTTAAATCAAAACTTCTTTTAATAACGGAATTTCGTTGTTATTAGTTTTAAAGTTACGGAAAATAACCTCATCCTCAACTCCTTTTAAATCAGAAATACGAAAACTACTAAGCCTGATTCTTGGATAACAGGAATAGGATAGCATGTTTGACGCAAATTCTTAGTCTTGTCAATGATTTCCGATGCCAGGTTTGGGGTTAATTTACAAAAGATTAGACTGAAGAAACATAAAAATAGGCTAATGAGCAAGTATTTGGATTCAGGTACTGCCTCCAAATGTTTACCCCAGAATTTCATTTCCGATTAACAAGTCAATCGAGAAAACCAAATCATGTCTTATCATATGGCTGTGTTTGGGTGGATTCCACTTGAAAATGCAACATGAAGGTGTTACATATCTCTTCCAGCTATTCTACATGGCTCTGTGGTAACTTAACCTGACTCTCTTACTATCAGACAATAACCTTGCATTTACGAGAATATGGGTTTTACGATTTTAAGGACAATCTATTTGCATAATTCCCGCATCCAACATTCATTCACATTAGTAATCTTGTTCAAGTCGAGGATATCTCTGTATACCTCTATTTTTTGTGAACCCAACTTTCAAAAACCGATTTTCAGGCATGCTTACTCTATAGTTGAGTTTAAATGTGGACCTCTCGCACAATTATTTTTCCTGTTGAGATTTCCCGCGTATTTGGAGCTCCCAACAAAAAAGTTTGGGGGCAAAAGAAAGAAAAAGGATTCGAAAAACCAAGGAAATAAAAGAGAGAATGTATAACCTGGTTGCTTTTCTTTTCTAAAAACAGTAACCACGATATAAATTAGATTATCTTTCTAAAGTCTACTGGTTGCAAAAAAAAAGGAATATTTTATTGAAAAAATAAGATCTTACTTAGTATGATTATTTTTTTATAGTTTCACACAATTGACTTCACAAATTTGATGCGCGCACCTTTATGTAGAACAAAAAAAAAGGCTCATCGATAAACATCTAATCATTAAAGATGTCTAAAGTGTTGTACAACACACTTGGTTTAGGTACTGTGGGTATCGCTTCTTACTTTTGGGGTAAATCGAGCTCTCCATCCGAAACGCCGACTCCTACCGCGCCAAGCAACCCTAATAATTTACCTGCACGTTCTCCAAGTCCTGGATCTGGTCTCCCAGCCTTTGATTCCTCAGTAATAAGACCTCAAGATTTCTTCAAATATGGATTTCCAGGTCCTATTCATGATTTGCAAAATAGAAGTGAATTCATTAGTTGTTATGATAGAGCTACACGTAACCCATACTGGGTTCTTGAGCATATCACCAAGGATCTGATTCGCTCGGTTCAAGGCATTGATAGAAAAAAATCTGTATTCAAGGAAGATGAAGTTGTTCCTGCTAAATTTAGAGCCAGATTGAGAGATTTTTTTAGAAGCGGTTATGATAGAGGACATCAAGCGCCAGCTGCTGATGCCAAATTCTCACAAGAAGCAATGAATGAAACTTTTTTCTTGACTAATATGTCTCCACAAATTGGTGATGGGTTCAACAGAGATTATTGGGCGCATTTTGAAGATTTTGCACGTAGATTGACCAAAAAATATGATAATGTTAGAATCATGACTGGCCCATTATATTTACCGAAAAAATGTGATGATGGTAAATATAGAATTACATACGAAGTTATTGGCTCACCGCCAAATATTGCTGTTCCTACCCACTTTTTCAAATTGATTGTTGGTGAAAGTGACAATGCAAATGAACCAATCGCAGTAGGTGCCTTTGTAATGCCAAACGCACAAATTCCAAACGAGACCCCATTGACATCTTTCCAAATTCCTGTGGAAGCATTGGAAAGATCGAGTGGTTTGGAATTGTTGCAAAAAGTTCCATACTTCAAACAAAAGGATTTGTGTAAAGAAGTGGATTGCCAAATTATAGTTAGAGAATTCCCAAAACAAGTCAACAAAACTTTAGCATTACCGGGAAAATAAACCACTTGTGAAACATTATGTATATACAAGAAAGATAAATAAACACTATAGATATATAATTCCGCATTGTAATTAGAATTCCGCCCACATGACAAATTTCATGCGAACTTATTCTTGAGAAATGTGTTTACAAAAAAATCGTATGTTATCATGTCAGAACTGTTGGTCCAAAAATCCTACACGATTACATAATAAACTACATAATCAATAAATCGATTTGTTATTTTGGCGAGAAATTTATTTTTTTCTCTAACGTTGATTACGTAAGGGCCAACATTTTTGGCTTGCACTCGTTTACGAGTATGAACAATAGTCCTTTTTACTGATATATCCATTTTAGAGATTAGAGTTGCACCCATATATTTAAGAGTATATGTTGCAATGTAAGACTAATAGCAACGATCAATCAACAAATATCTCGAGGAAATAAGTTCTTAGCTCAGGAAAGCCTAGGAAAATAAACAAAAAGAAACATAATGAAAAAAGAAAGAACACCGTATTCGTTATTCTTCCATTTGTGTACAAACCGTACCCAACATAAGTTGTTAGATTTTGCAACAAAAAAAGAAAGTGCGGAAGAAAAAACAAAAAATGTATTTCGTTGACACAAAATCATCAGCCCATCAAACTGATAGTTTAGTAACACGCGCTCATATACAGGAAACTCTAATAATTACTATGTGTTAAATATTGATTTTTCATCAATTAGCGTTTCTGATTAGTTCTCGCCCATACATTTTTATTTTTATGTATGTTATTTTTTATTTTTTATTTTTTTTTTTTTTTTTGGCTTAGTTACAACATTTTTTTTTTTTGGAACACACCCAAAATTATTGAGTCGTAGATGTAGAAGGCGTTCCTTTCTCTTCTAATATATATTGTTTAAAATATCCGGTGAAGATTTTCGTTACACCAACCTTTTGAAGAGTTCTTTATCAGTTATCCCACTTATCAGTACCACAATAAAAAGGATATACTAGTATACATATACCCTAAACTATTAAATCCGTTACAAAACACTTAATAATAATAACATACTGTTTAGTACCAACTCAACCCATACTTTAATTCATATTTATACATACAGTTTTTTTTCTTATAAAAATACTTTTTGATATGTCGAACACATCATCCCACCGTCCGTTCTCGCTCCAGCACGGTTCCATCGAACATACTGTTCTTGTTCCAAACGACTTATTTTTCAACTACTCCCAATTGAAAGATCAATTTATCAAAACCTTACCAGAACCAACTGAAAATTTCGCAGATGACAATGAACCATCTTCACCACCTGAATTATTCGGTAAATTCTTAGGTTTTATCGCTTCTTTGGTTGATCCAAATGCTGAAGGTCAATTCGATGCTGTTTTGAAGTTGTCCTTGCAAGATTTCCACTCCACTTTTCTCCATTCTTCTTCTGATGTTCATTCTTTTGCCGTCTCTCTTTTGGATAGTGAAACTTACCCAACAACTGCAGAAAAGGTTAAGCAAAACATCGTCAAGAACTACTACACCGCTATAGTTAACTCAAACTTCAAGATTGCGCAAATTGAATCCAATTTGTTACACCAAGCTTCTGCCAAGAATGCTAAATTGTCCGCCATTTTTGGTGGTCAAGGTAATACTGATGACTACTTTGAAGAATTGAGAGAATTGTACGGTTTATACAAGGGTTTCATCTACGAAGACTTGTTGAAGCCAATTGCTGCTACCTTGAACCAATTGGTTCAATCCAACTATGATTCCTCGATCGATAAGATCTACACTCAAGGTTTGGATATCCTTAGTTGGTTGGAAAACCCAGACTTGACCCCAGACCAAGACTACCTTTTGTCTGTCCCAGTATCTTGTCCATTGATCTGTGTTATCCAATTAGCTCATTACGCCATCACTTGTAAAGTTCTTGGTGTTACCCCAGGCCAATTCAGAAACTACTTGAGCGGTACCACTGGTCACTCCCAAGGTATTGTCACCGCTTTGGCTATCGCCTCTGCCGATTCTTGGAAATCTTTCTTAGAAGCCTCCGTTAAGGCCGTTTCCTTGATGTTCTTCATTGGTTCTCGTTCCCTTTTGGCTTATCCAAGAACTACTTTGCCTCCAACTATGTTGCAAGACTCTTTAGAAAACGGTGAAGGTAGACCATCTCCAATGTTATCTATTAGAGACTTGTCTTTGGAACAAGTTGAGGAATTTATTGCTCAAACCAACAGTCATTTGCCAGAAGACAGACAAATCAATATTTCTTTGATTAATGGTCCAAGAAACTTGGTACTTTCTGGACCTCCAGAATCGCTTTACGGTTTGAACTTGACCTTGAGAAACAATAAGGCTCCTAACGGTTTGGAACAATCTCGTATTCCATTCTCTGAAAGAAAATTAAAGTTCTCCAACAGATTCTTGCCAATTTTTGCTCCTTTCCATTCTTTCCTTTTGAATGATTCTCATGATTACATTTTGCAAGATGTTGCAAATGCTAAAATTGACTTTGCTATCAAGGACATCAAGTTGCCAGTTTATGACACTTTCAATGGTGAAAACTTCCAATCCTTCGACGTTGCTAAGAATGGTGAATCCTTAGTTTCCAGAGTTGTTAAGTTGATCACTCAATTACCAGTTAACTGGGAAGCCGCTACCAAGTTTGAATCCACCCACATTTTGGATTTCGGTCCAGGTGGTGTATCCGGTTTAGGTGTTTTGACTCACAGAAACAAGGATGGTACCGGTTCTAGAGTCATCCTTGCTGGTGCTCTTGATTTGATTGCCATTGATGACGAATATGGTTTCAAACACGAAATCTTCAGATCTTCTAAGAGCAAGTCTGTTAAATGGGCTGCAAACTGGTTGAATCAATTCAAACCTAAGTTGGTGAAGAACGCTGCTGGTAAGATTTACGTTGACACCAAATTTTCCAAGTTATTAGGTAGAGCACCATTGATGGTTCCAGGTATGACTCCAACTACTGTCAATCCCGAAATCGTTGCTGCTTCTATTAACGCTGGTTACCATATTGAATTAGCCGGTGGTGGTTATTTTGCCGCTCCTGGTATGGAAGCTGCCGTCAAGGAAGTTATGAAGAACATCAAGCCAGGTTTCGGTTTTGGTATCAACTTGATTTATGTCAACCCAAGAATGTTGCAATGGGGTATTCCTTTAATTAAGGAAATGAGAGAAAAGGGTTACCCAATTCAATCTTTGACTATTGGTGCAGGTGTTCCATCTTTGGAAGTTGCCACTGAATACATTGAAACTTTAGGTTTGACTCACTTAGGTTTGAAACCAGGTTCAGTCGATTCTATTTCCCAAGTTATTGCCATCGCCAAGGCTCACCCTACCTTCCCAATTGTCTTGCAATGGACCGGTGGTAGAGGTGGTGGTCATCACTCTTTTGAAGATGCCCATCAACCAATCTTGCAAATGTACGCTAAGATTAGAAAATGCTCCAACATTGTCTTAGTTGCTGGTTCTGGTTTCGGTTCTGATGAAGACACTTACCCATACTTGACCGGTTCTTGGTCTACCAAGTTTGAATACCCACCAATGCCATTCGATGGTGCCCTTTTTGGTTCCAGAGTTATGACTGCTAAGGAAGCTCACACTTCTCACGCTGCCAAGAAGTTGATTACTGAATGTGTAGGTGTTACAGATGAAAAGTGGGAACAAACTTACAAGAAACCAACAGGTGGTATTATCACTGTCAAGTCGGAAATGGGTGAACCAATCCACAAGATTGCTACCAGAGGTGTTATGTTCTGGAAAGAAATGGATGACACTATTTTCAATTTGCCAAAGGGTAAGGTTGTTGAAGCTTTGTTGAAGAAGAAAGACTACATCTGCAAGAAGTTGAACGATGACTACCAAAAGCCTTGGTTCGGTAAGAACGCCAATGGTGTCTGTGACTTAGAAGATATGACCTACCAAGAAGTAGCTTTGAGAATGATCGAATTGATGTACGTTAAGAAGTCTGAAAGATGGATTGACGTTTCTTTAAGAAACTTTTTTGGTGATATTTTGAGAAGAATTGAAGAAAGATTCACCACTCAACCAGGTGCTGTTTCCTTGATTCAAAACTTCAACCAATTGGCAACCAACCCTGAAGCATTCACTGCTTCCTTCTTTGACCATTTCGAAGCTGCTAAGGAACAATTAATTTCTGAAGAAGATTGTGACTACTTCTTGATGTGTGCTTCTAGACCAGCTCAAAAGCCAGCTCCTTTTGTTCCAGTTTTGGATGAAAGATTTGAATTTTTCTTCAAGAAGGATTCCCTTTGGCAATCTGAAGACTTGGAAGCTGTTTATGGTGAAGATGTTCAAAGAACCTGTATTTTACACGGTCCTGTTGCTGCTCAATTTACTAACAAGGTTGACGAACCAATTGGTGAAATCTTGGATTCTATCCACGAAGGTCACATTGCTAGATTGATCAAGGATGAATACAATGGTGATGTTTCTAAGATTCCTCAAGTCGAATCCTTCGGTATCAAAGACCCTGTTGAATTTTCTTCTCCAATTGACGGTGTCAAGAAGTCTGTTGTCGGTAACAAGGTTATTCTTGAAGTTGGATCCCCAGATGCCTCTAAGTGGTTGCAATACTTGGCTGGCCCTAAAACCAACTGGTTGCAAGCTTTCATATCGACAGACAGAGTCGTTCAAGGCTCAAACCATGTCGCCAACCCAGTTCACGACATTTTGGCCCCAAATGCAAACTCTGTTGTTGAAATTGAGTCTATTGATGACTCGTCAAAGACTAAGTTGACAGTTTTGGAACACGTTAAGGCTGAATTGAAGCCTGTCGTCGAGATTCAATTGGTTGGTGGAAACACTATCCAATGTTCTTTGATTGAACATAGAACCGCTGATGGTAAGCCAGTTGCTTTGCCATTCTTGTTCAAGTATAGCCCAGAAGATGGTTTCGCTCCAATTTTGGAAGTAATGGAAGACAGAAACAACAGAATCAAGGAATTCTATTGGAAGTTGTGGTTCGGTACTCATTCTCAATTCGACTTGAACATCAATGTTCACAAACCACTCATTGGTGAGGACTTTACCATCACTGGTCAAGACATCTATGACTTCACTCATGCTATTGGTAACAAGTGTGAAGCTTTTGTCTCTAGACCTGGTAAGGATACTTTGGCTCCTATGGATTTCGCTATTGTTGTTGGCTGGCAATCCATCATCAAGTCAATCTTCCCTAAGACTGTTGATGGTGACTTATTGAAGTTAGTTCACTTGTCTAACGGGTACAAGATGATTCCAGGTGCTTCTCCATTGAAGAAGGGTGACGTTGTTAATACCAAGGCCGAAATCAAGGCTGTCTTGAACCAAGCATCGGGTAAATTGGTTGAAGTCACAGGTACTCTCTACAGGGGTAAGGAACCTGTTATGGAAATCACCTCCCAATTCTTGTACCGTGGTGAATACACTGACTATGAAAACACTTTCCAAAAGGTTACTGAAGCTCCAGTTCAAGTTGCTTTCAAGAACACCAAGGAAGTAGCTGTTTTGAGATCAAAGGAATGGTTCCATTTGGAAAAGGATATTGATTTATTGAACCAAGTTCTTACTTTTAGATGTGAATCTACATACAACTTCAAGTCAGCTGAAGTTTATTCTTCGATTAATACTGTTGGTCAAGTTTACTTGGAATTGCCAACTAAGGAAGTCATTCAAGTTGGTACTGTTGAATACGAAGCTGGTAAGTCTTATGGTAACCCTGTTACTGACTACTTGAATAGAAACGGTGCTACCATTGAAGAACCAATTAAATTTGAAAATGCCATCCCAATCTCTTCTGGTGAAGAATTAACTTCTAAGGCTCCAGGTACTAATGAACCTTATGCCAGAGTTTCCGGAGATTACAACCCTATTCACGTCTCTAGAGTCTTTGCTGCTTACGCTAAGTTGCCAGGTACTATTACCCATGGTATGTACTCTTCTGCTTCTATCAGATCATTGGTTGAAGAATGGGCTGCTAATAATGTTGCCACCAGAGTTAGAGCTTTCAAGTGTAACTTTGTTGGTATGGTTTTACCTAATGAAATTTTACAAACCACTTTACAACATGTTGGTATGATTAATGGTCGTAAGATCATCAAGATTGAAACTAAGAATGTTGAAACTGATTTACCAGTTTTGATTGGTGAAGCCGAAATTGATCAACCAATTACTACTTATGTTTTCACCGGTCAAGGTTCTCAAGAACAAGGTATGGGTATGGACTTGTACAAGTCTTCTGATGTTGCTAAAGAAGTCTGGGACAGAGCCGACCGTCATTTCCTTGAAAACTATGGTTTCTCCATTCTTAATATTGTTCAAAACAACCCTAACGAATTGACTGTTCACTTTGGTGGTGCTAAAGGTAGAAAAATTAGAGACAACTATATTGGTATGATGTTCGAAACTGTTGGTGAAGCTGGTGAAATCAAGTCGGAAAAGATTTTCAAGGACATTGACCACACTACTACTTCTTACACCTTCGTTTCTCCAACTGGTTTGTTATCCTCCACTCAATTCACTCAACCTGCTTTGACTTTGATGGAAAAGGCTGCCTACGAAGACATCAAGTCAAAGGGTTTGGTTCCATCTGAAATCATGTTTGCTGGTCATTCTTTGGGTGAATACTCTGCTTTATCTTCTTTGGCTAACGTTATGCCAATTGAATCTTTGGTCGATGTGGTTTTCTACAGAGGTATGACTATGCAAGTTGCTGTCCCAAGAGACGAACAAGGTAGATCTAACTATGGTATGTGTGCTATCAACCCAAGCAGAGTCAGCCCTACTTTCAATGATGCTGCTTTGAGATTTGTTGTTGATGAAGTTGCTGAAAAGACCAGTTGGTTATGTCAAATTGTCAACTACAATGTTGAAAACCAACAATATGTTGCTGCTGGTGACTTGAGAGGTTTGGACACTTTGACTAATGTATTGAACGTCATCAAGTTGAACAAGATTGATATCGTCAAGTTGCAAGCCACTTTGTCATTGGATGAAGTTAGAAAGCACTTGAAGGAAATTATTGATGAAGTTGCTGCCAAATCCTTAGAAAAGCCACAACCAATTGACTTGCAAAGAGGTTTTGCTGTTATCCCATTGAAGGGTATTTCTGTTCCATTCCACTCTCATTACTTAAGATCTGGTGTTAAGCCATTCCAAAGATTCTTGTGCAAGAAGATTCCTCAATCTTCTGTCAAGCCAAATGATTTGATTGGTAGATATATTCCTAACTTGACTGCTAAGCCATTTGAAATCACCAAGGAATACTTCCAAGATGTTTATGAATTGACTGGTTCTGACAAGATCAAGGCTATTATCGATAACTGGGAATCTTACGAAAAAGCATGAGTTTGGGTAATACTTTCTCTTTTCCTTTATGTTTTAATTGTTTTATTTTTTTTCTTACACTGGGGATAACTATTTATTAATGTGTTTTTCTATATTACGTTTTTACTTTTATTTTTATATATAGACTTCTGATTATATAAGTTGATGGGACGTGGTACTTCCATCTTCATTAAAATAATAAGAAATAAATTTAATTAATATATTTTATTATAAATTTGACTAGTTTTGAGTAATGGCTTTCAATTGTAATCGTAAAATCAATTTTAATGAACATAATAATTTAATAATTATATTATACACTATACTATTAGAGAGCAGTAGCCAACGGACTTGAGATATTCACAGGGGTAAACTTCTTTGGCAAAGACACTCTAGTAAATCTCGACTTTAATCTTTGCGAAACCAAGTCCATGTCCAAGTGTCTTGTAAGACTGAGACGTGGGATACAACCAATGTAGTGATTATCATCTAATTGAACATCCAATGGATCTTGTGTATGACAACCTGGTGACAATGATAATCTGATAGAATGCTTTTGACCAGATTCACTATTTGGATCTCCTGCTTCATATAATTCAAATACAATTTGTGACAAATAATCCAACTCAGGCAATGCGTTTCTGGCAATCTTCATTGGCAATTGAGCACCATAAATAACATTGAGCAAGGTGTATATGTGCGACTCCTTCGTGAAGTAGTTGACAACAGCTGCAGTATCATGTTTCTTCATATTTTGAAGGTCAGACAAAATTTGTTTGGCCAATGGTAAAGAGGTCAATAAACCAATATCCAACTTTTCTTCGTCTTTGATACCGTACTCTTGAGGACAAATAAAATCAAACAAAACCTTAGATAAACGATATAATTCTCTAAGTCTTGCAAAGGTTGGATGATCAAATGGATTATCGGTTGGTTTTGACTTTGAAGATTTAGATTTGTCTTCATTTTTAGTTGCACCTTTGAGAACCCAACCCAAAGAACCAGCGGAGACTGGTGTGGTTGACGAAGCAATGTTGGAAAAACTATTAGAGTTAGAGTTTCCAGGAGAAGAAGAACTGCCATTAGAGCCATCTGGGATCTTGAAATTATTCATTGCTAAAATATTGATTGGATATTCGCTAACAATACCAGAAGAGTTGACAATACCACCACAAGTAGACTTTAATTTTTCTAGTAAGGCTTCATCAGTTGGATCGAACTCAAAAGCTTTTTCTAAAAATTGCCTATTATGCAAAGCGTCATACTTCATGGTATCATATAATTCCGAAATCTTTGAAGGATGTGTTTTTTCGACACTAAGGAATTCTTGGAATAATTTGTCCCATCTTTCTCTGAATAAAAATGGATCTTCACCGCAACACCAGTTTGTTTGAAATTCTTGGACATTTTTGTTTTCGAAATTATACTCCATGATCTGTCTATGGAAATTCATTAACTGGCAAACGCGCTTGATAACAATGAACGGTTGTGGCATCTTTGGAGGCCAAGTGAATTGCGGAGGAGCTTCAGCCCCTTGTCTCAATAAAGGTTTCAACTTCTTCTTTACCTTGTCCATCAAATCCTTGGCAGCATTGGAATCATCCAATAAATCCTTTCTAACAATAAGGAAGTCATCTGGTAAGGTTTCATGCTCCTTATCCAAATTTAATAATGCCATAGTTGATAAATGAGCACTAGCGATGACTCTACGTTCGGAAGAGGTGAAAACCTTAATATCCTTCAATGCATCACGATTCAATAACTTGATATATTGCCTCAATTGTTCACCAACATCATGAGCTTGATGCTTTGCAGAATGAGTCGGTTCACCACCCCATTTTAAGATCAATTGAACTTTGTCAACGACTTCTGGATTTTCCTTGTTAATCGATGGCTTCAATTGAATTTTGGTACCAGGAAAATCCATCTTCTTCTCGAGAGCTTTTCTCAATTGTTTCAATTTTTTCAAGTCTTCTAACTTTCTCAGCTCTGCAATCTTAACCGTTTCTAAAACAACATGCAAATCTTCAACAGCTCGAATAATAACTTCTTCTTTATGACCCTTTAGTAATGATATAAATAAAGGAGATTTAAACGAGTACTTGAATTTTTGTTTGGGAGTACGATCGGCGTGACGAATCACAGAAACCATACCTTTGAAAACCCATTTCTGTTCTTTTTCTTCAAACTGACTTTGGTTGAGTAATTTCGTGTGATATGGAATCTTGTTCTTTAACAGGTCTCTACACTTCTTAGCTTCAATAAACAAGTTTCTTAAGATTGTAGAACAAGAGTCATAATATTCATTGTTGTCTTTAACAAATGAGAAACCGTTGACATCTATCACATAAGATTCACCATTGACACGTAATAAATCAAAACCACAAATCGTTTGCTTGAAAGTTTTGCTGACATTTTGGGCCATAAGTTTTTCTTCGGCACTCAATTCTGTGATAAATCTAATTTCCTTACCATGGGTGTTTCTTCTGACAATACCATCAACGACTGGTGATTTACGTGTTTCAGCATGACAAAAGTCGGAGCCGACAGTGTAAGCTTTCACATCTTCGAAGTTATCGGTGTCCATAAATTTCTCATAAATGTATGAACCTTCAGTTCTAGGAGTAGACAAATCTGGATCAAACTCAGAGGACTTGTTACCAATCTTTCTAAACAATCGGCGACCACCTCCCCCAGTTGACTTAGGGTAATATATATAGACATTATGATCCTCACCATCAACCGGTTTTTCGACAAATGGTTTCTTTAAAAACCCGTCTCCTACTCTAAGTGTATCTTCATCTACCATTTCCCATTCGGGTTCAGTTTGGTTGCTCAATTTTTCTAAAGTTTCATCATCGAGACCAACTTCTTTGAGTTTTTCTTTTAACTGTAAATCCAATTGAGGACCACCATCTCTGGAGATTTCTAATCTTGTCGGAGAAGGAACTTGGGCATAGTTTAAGATGGACAAGACCAAACGTCTATCCCAAAGCGCCTTCTGCATAACCAAATCATTAATAATGTATGGTTTACGGTAATTCACGTAAGAAATCGCCTTATCGAGTGGAAACCCTGATGAAAAGAAACTGATAAGGAAATCACAAGTTGGCCAGTTTTCAATCGACTCATCCAAAATGACTTTATCGCCAAAGATAACCGTTTCGAATTCACCATTTTCAATCAATCTGTTCAAAATCCTTCTGCAAGGCTTAGACATAACTTTTGCATCCATCGCACAAACACCAATTTTACCAATCTTAGGTAATTTTGGTCCCAACATATCTTTGGAGATAGATACTGATTTTCTCGACGTTGATGAAGTGTTCGATATAGTCTTTTTTAATTTATTTTCAGTGTTGTTAGCCGCTATATTTGTACTACTTGTACTACTTGCAACAGAGGTTGAAATATCTGTTGCTTTTTCATTGATGTTTAAATTATCCAAAGTTAATTTATCTGGGGAAGAGCTCGTATCCACAGGATCAACACCTTCATCGAATTCCTTCCTTTTAAGGAAGCTATTGCTTGAGTCTTGAGAAATGGTTTTTGGTGTAAAACTTTCCAACATTGGAGCGATCGAGGCAATTGCCTTTTCAGTTGCGGGGGAGGGGAGCGGCTGGCTGACTAAGTTAAGATTATTCATAGTCCCTGGATTGGACAATAACAATGGCGAAATTGGTTGAGCGATAGTTTTCTTTGCAAACTCTGTCGAAGATAAATCTATTTTATCAATCTTCTTTGAGTTGCCCATCTTTTAAATATATAAAAAAATACATAAATTTAATGATTTAATTCATTTATATGCGAGAAATCGCATGAAATTTCAGTTACATTACTTTTTTTTGTTTTTCATCGCAGTAAAAAAAGGAATTTTTTTTTACCAGCTTTTAAAACGTGGGTACGAGTCATTTCTTATTAAATTATTTCTTTGGGTAATCAGATAATTATTTTTTGGAGAATTTGAGATGAGGTATCACTCATCTAATCATTATCCGATCGTACATCGACAGACAAACGGCCCTATAATAAGTAGATAAATGAAAAAAAAAATAGCTCAATCATTAGAGAATCAAGAAATGTCTCATTAATATTTCTCTACAGTGAAATTATGATCAATGTAGACAAATACTAATG
Organism: Kodamaea sp. yHQL449; assembly: GCA_030582715.1. Taxonomy (NCBI): domain Eukaryota; kingdom Fungi; phylum Ascomycota; class Pichiomycetes; order Serinales; family Debaryomycetaceae; genus Kodamaea; species Kodamaea sp. yHQL449. The sequence continues at coordinate 325,810 of JAJMGT010000035.1, read as the reverse complement.
AAGTTAATGTACCAACGCTCCGTTAGTCCACGACCTCTGATTCTCGAGAAAACTCAAGGAGATCATGTCCTGCGGTTCGAGTAACCGCATCGTTGGATATACATACATAAATATGCGAGATCCTACAAATCAGCAAGATAGATTAGTATATTTTTAAGGGATTTCATTAAAAGGAATTTGTTTTACTCAATTGCAGCCAAAGAGTCAAACAAGACTGAGATAGATTCACCAAAGTGGTCTCTTCTAATGCATTCGGCAAAGATTGGGGAAACATCGATAACGACCAATTTTTCTTTGTAGAGGTCAATTCTATCCTTTTTGATTGGGTAAGTATTTGTAACGACAATCTTGTCAATACACTTACTTTCAGTAAGCGATTCCAAGCAAGAATCGCTGAAAATACCGTGAGTACCAACGACATAAACGGCCTTGGCACCACAGTTCAATCTCAAATGCTCGGCAGCAGCAATGAACGAGCTTGGCTTATCAATCATGTCGTCTAATATCACAGCAACCTTATTTTTGACATCACCAACCAATGTAATCAATTTTTCTTGATTGATCGAAGTTGGTTCGTCTTCATCATCAGAATTGGTTGCATCATAAGAACCACCTAGCACATCACTACTAGCCAATACAGAAGGTTCCATGTTAGAAGGTGTGATTGAACCATTTCCAGTAGGAACAGTAGCACCATTCGATTGAGAACCATTATACTCGTTGTCATCAACAACGTGACCCTGCACAATTCTGGCAGTTTGGATTTCGGAAACGATATTGTCTTCTTCATCCTCTTCATCTTCAGTACGTTTAGTTTTCTTCAATGCCTTCTTTTTGGCGTAATTGTCTTGTGTACGACGTCTGTCAGTATGAATCATAGCAAAATTAATTTTCAAAGAGTCAGCCAAAGCAGTGACTCTCTTGGTTCCACCAGGATTCTTAGATACAACAACGGCATTTTCCCAGTCTGGGACATTAAGACGAATCCATCTTGCTAATGTAGGAGCACCAAACAAATTGTCAACAGGTTTGGTGAAGAAGCCTTGCATTTGAGAAGCATGTAAGTCCATAGAAACAACGTGGTCAGCACCAGCCATGATAAGCAAGTTGGCCAACATCCTAGCAGTGATGGCACCTCTATGTTTTTTCATTTTTGATTGTTTGGAGTATGGAAATTGTGGAATAACAGCAGTAATTTTGGAAGCGGAACCACCGCGGCATGCCGAAATCAAAATCAACAATTCCATAATATGATCATTGATTTCAGGGGAACCGGATTGGATAATATAAACATCTTCGTCTCTAATGGAAACACCGATTTGAACAGAAGTCTCACCATTCGAAAACTTCTTAAGGGTGCATGGAGCTGGTTCGACCCCCAACCTTTCACAGACTAATTTACCCAATTCCGGGTGAGATGAACCGACGAAGACTTTGCACTTGCGCATTTCTTTTAGTGTTGGCAGTAGAAACAGCGACAATGTGGATATACCTTGTTTATAAAAATGTGGAGTAGTATATATACTCTTCAACACAAATTGATATATTTAAAAAGTGAAGGCTTTTTAAATTTTTCTTTGATTTAATAGGTTTTTTTTTTTTTTCCAGCGAATTGACTCCTAAAATTTTTTTTTTCAGTCAATCGAAGTTTTATGAGATGGGTTTAATTAGCAAACAAAAACTATTTCTCAACTCTTAAAGATAAGCTATGATGCACGATGATATATCTTGAATATATAAATGAATATATATAAATATATCTTGTGTGTATTTATAAGGAAAAATTTGAATATATAATATAAATTATATATATGATGGAGATTTTCAAGTCTATAGCATTATAAACCAAATAAAATAAAACAAGTATAGAAATACAAGTTAATTTTCTCGAAGATTTGAAATCATATTTATAGTGCGAAAATTTTCTCATCCATCTCGCTAATGTGATTCTCTAGGGGAAGGCCATCTCCCGAATTTTTTTTTTGAGAAGAGATGAGGAAAACTGGTGAGTATTCAAATGATTGGTTGCTGTGGCAAAATGTAGAATTAACACAAAACGGAGGAAGCATAATGCAACACTTAGATATATCTATCAAGTAAGCTATTACCTTAGTTTTACATTGTATGATGTATTAGCGATTCACCACTAAAAAATTAGTAGACATTTTTGACTATCTTATTTCTAGTGCACTTTAGAACAGAGCACCAATTTGCCATGACTGAGTTTGTTCCTCCAACAGACGCCGATTACGAAGTCACAATAGGAGATTTTGAAGGATGCGACAAGGATCCTGATTTCGTTAAACTAATTGAAAACTTAGATAAATACCGTGATACAATTCGAGAATCCAAGTTTTTCAAAGAAACGTTGGAACTATTATCAATTGAGAATCATAATTACAAATATATAAATTGTTATGCATTGGGTTCGCCGAGCGATAGTAAGAATGCCTTGTTCCAGTTTGCTTATTTGGTCGAAATTATCACAAACTTGAAATTAGATTCAACTAAAGTATCAGTATTTGATCCGATACTAAATAAGTTAGATATGTTTTTAATAACTCAAAAACTTGATTATAAAATATCTTTCAAGCCAACAGATAAAGAAGAAACACTTTACTTTTTACCACATGCTCCACTTGAATTAACAGAATATTTATTCACACATCATGAACCACTTTATATGTTGAGTAACGATCTAATTGTGCACACAGATAGGTTTACAAAACTTAAGCTTCACGACACTTACGAAAATATAAGCTTGTTAGTTAATTTACTTAACTCTGTTCCTTCAAGCAGCACACAACTAGATGATGGTGAGTTTAAGGTAGTAATGAAGAAAAAGAAGAATCGAAAAAAGTTTATTCCTCCTCCAATTAAATACAATTATGATGATCTGTATTTTACAAAGGTAAAAATCCATCGATTTGACTACAATTTCTCAAAAGGCGATCCATGGGGAAATTCCTTTTCGGATTTAGCTTTCCACAAGTTGAGTCGAGAAGTGTAATATTATTAACAATACTGGGGTTAATTCGGCATTACTTTGGAATCATACTCCATTCATTTATTATACTAGATAATTAATGCAACCTTTGCTTCTTCAACGCATGATCATTATCTTGAAGCATAACGGGATTGGGAGCAGCACCTGGTTGAGATATGTGCTGAGGCGGCAGTTGAGCTTGCTGAGGAGATTGCAGTTGTTGCGGGTGCAGTGCCAGATGCACTCGCTGATGAAGATTATTTTCACCAATTTCTCCAGTAAGTAAATGCTTGGTCAAAATCAGATACAAGTCATCTTTTGTAAATGGTTTTGCCAAAATGTCAGACATACCATTCTGTAAATAGTTTACCAAATCGTTATCCTCGATATTACCAGTCATGGCTATGATAGGTGTTTCTTTATCGAAAGATCTAATAACACTCGTTGCTGTAGCACCGTCCAAATTCGGCATAACGATATCCATTAATACAAGGTCATATTTGGAACTTTCGACCGTAGAAATCGCGTTTAAACCATCGGTCACAACTGTTACTTCACATCCATATTTGACCAAAAATTTTCGGCATAACTGAATACAAACATTGTCGTCTTCGACAAGTAATACACGAAACTTCGGGTTGGGTATACTTGTAATAGTAGCTCCGGTTGTTGAATTTGTTGTTGTAGTTATAGCAACAGGTCCATTATTAACCGATGAAGGGGTTGATATATTGCTGCCTAATTGTGGAGGTCCACTACCGTCGGCACCACCGTGACCAAGAGATGTTCCTGGAAGCATCGTGCTACTCAAGCGCGGCAGTTGTGCAGGTTCACCAGCACCAGGCTGTTGTTGCTGTGTTCCTTGTTGTAATGGGAGAAGACTACCACTAGTTATTGCTGTGGCAGTCATGCCCGAGTTGGTTATACCTGTACTTGGTGAAACCCCAGATGAATTTAGCAAGGGCGATGGCGCTTTGGGCGTTAATGTATCATTCGATGGAGGTGTCGGCCTTGAAATGAATGGACCATTTGGAGCCTGCACATTTGGAGGTACTCCTACTTGTTGTTGTTGTTGACGTTGAAGACTAATCAAATTTGGATTTGGGAAATCCAAAGGTGGGAGCTTAACACCATTTTGTACTAAGCTGTTTAATAACAAATGTATCAGACTATGATATCTTTCATTAAACGTGTTTATACTGACTATACTATCAATAAGGGTTTTATACTTTGTTTCCAAAATATTGACATGTTGATATAGTGCCTTATTATCCATTTTTAATCTTTCGACTTGTTCTTTCAAATGTGCTTGTGAGTTGTTGATTTGTGTATAGTTGTGGTTACATGCAATATACAGGTTATTGGCAATCCCAGGGGTTATTTGTCCAGCATCAAGCCCAACGCCACCGACGGCTCCTGAACCTAAGCTGATATTTGGATTCACCACCTTTTTATTACTTGGGCCTTTCCTCTTGATATTTTCCAATGATTCTCTATCATTCATCCTGAAATCAGGATGTTTAAACTCCCATGCATCGTCACCATAAGGGTAACTAGCTTTGGCTTCATTTGATATCTTCACCTTGTGAAAATCATACTTATTTAATTGTCGGACAAAACTGGCAAAATTACTATGCTTGAAATGACGGGGCAAGATATCCTTAGTGAATTCATTTGTATTTAATACAACAAAACTATCTCCATTTATTGTCCATCTTACGACATCTTTGTAATCATCTTCTTGTAACATTTGAAAAAGCTTTTTAACGAAATCATTTGACCCACTGATATTAGAGCTCGATGTATTAGATATCCCAGTTCCAGCACTATTATTCGTTTGTGCAACGCTGATAGCAACACCACCTAGAATATCCTCCCGTTTATCTGCTCGATTGGACATGTTTTTATATGATTGTAAGCGTTAACAATAAACAAAGATTTTTCAAGATAACTTTTGGTTTTTTTTTTTTCTTATTCTGTTTAGTTGGATAATTGTCTTTCAAATTGATTCAATTTTTTCCTCGCACAAATTTGTTTACGGATTGTTCTTTTAGCGAGAAAGAAGAGTAAAAATCGTGTATATTAAGTCAAGGTCATTTAAAGTACCCTAAGTTTACATATTATACATAAATTCATATAAATAGAATTTTGTACTACGTGGTTTTACGTTATTGCGCTTCTGTAAAATAGAAAACCACAATAAATTTTCCAAGACACAAAGACTAAATTGTTCACAATCATTGAAAAATAAAATCCTATTATCTAAAAAACAAAATACGAACTAAATAGTCAAAACGAAAAGGGTCCGACTTCTTCCAATATAGAATCAAAAAAAAATGGAACGTTACAAAGTTTTGGTTCCTAATAGTCTCTACAATCTCTATGATTACGCGTGGCAGTGCATACAAAAGTGAAGCACCAATCAAGTTTTTGTGCTTTCATCAAAAGGCTTAGTCTAGTCGCGAGGGTACATACCAATTGACTAAAAACCGTTAATTCGGCTCGTGCAAATAAATCAAATATTCAGTGGTATAGTTTTGCAACTAAGTAGCAAACTATAACTCCCTAAATTTACTGATAAGCTTACTGTTGTACCAAGTTGCAGAGTATCCAACTTCGTTTTCTCTGCTTTTTGGGTTCGCTTTCACTTTCAAATTCGTGAAAAATTCGACATTTTGTGCAATTTTAATGTTATTCTTTTGATATGTGACATGACCGTTTGATTAAACGGTGAAACAACAATTGCAATTTTTTTCTCTTTTTTTTTTTGCCTTTTTTTGTGGATGCTTTTATTTTTGCGGGTGTGGTAATATAATATATTTCGATTTACTTTTGGAAGCATTATCGCTTATTGTGATTTAGCAGTAGTTATAAAAATCCACACATTAAATTTTTATGAAAGAAGAAACAAAAACGTTCTAGACCATGTAAAAAAAAAAAATATAGTTATATTTGAATCCTACATTGTGAAAACAACTTAAGGAGGTTTGCATTTAAAGAAAATAATACAATTGATACCGATAGGTCAGCCTAGCACTTTATTTTAAAGTTTGTGTTACAAATGATTCAAGCAATCTTCAAAATTCTCCGTGTTACTTGCTTATTTTATAATTTTGAGTACACACTAATCTATTTATTTCAAAAATTCACGATGTAAAGTCTTACAATTCGTCATGTTCAATTATACTGTCAGTGAAATGGATACTCCAATCAGCGTTAATTTTGACGTTTGGCTTTCCAATCACTATTTTGTGAGGCACACTATAGTCAATTTTGTTTGTGTATTGTAATTCAGTACCTTCTTGCTCAATTTTAATATCTCTATGTTTCTGAGTATTTGGTGAAATAATCACAATCTTTTCAATTTCCACATCATCAAGAGATTTCTTAAATTTGTCGTTGCCAACCTGGACGGTGGATTGTAACCTGGAGTTACCTTCCATGACAAAACTAACTAATAAATATTCACTATTCTCTTCGTATCCATATGATTCACCATCATCGATGTATAACTTACCACTGGCATTCCCATCATTGTCTAATGCAACAATTAATGTATACGGATCATTGTACATCAATTTAGAAGACCTTCTATATCTCTCCTTACGAGAAATTATACTGCCACCCTTTAACAATATTGGAATATCTTCGAGTGTAACTTCTTTTTCAATATATTGTGGCTTAGAAACCTGAACCAAGGTTACAATCGAAATATCACCATTTGTAAAGTCATAGAAAACATCAGTGCTTGGGATATATATCTCAATAGATTTCGCATCATCTTCAGTAACCGGTTTAACTAATAACCCAGATTGTCCTAGATAAAATTGATCTTCAACATTATAACTTTCCAAATTGTCCAAGTTGTCATAAAAAACAGGTCTAATTACTGGAGACCCATTAATAGATGACTCATAAAAACTGGTATAAAACATAGGTAATAAGGAATATCTTAAATTGATAGCATCTCTAATGATAGAAGTGAAAGGTTCACCCGGAACCCATGGTTCTCTTCTTCTAGAGTCAATATGTGCATGGGCTCTAAAAAAAGGATACCAAATACCCGTTTGGTACCATCTTGTTAATAACTCCTTGGATGGATCACCGAAAAACCCACCCACATCAGCTCCGGCAAATGGCATACCGACAACATTAGAAGTTAAAATCATAGGAATAGACGCTTTCAAATAGGACCATTTCGACATATTATCTCCGGTCCACATCGCAGCAGTTCTTTGAGAGCCGGCGAAATAAGATCTTGTCAAAATAAAAGGACGTTCTCTGTTTGAATGAGACTGTCTTTTTTTCAATGATTCAAAGGTTGCTTCATGAAAACTTAATCCGTAAAGATTATGAACAGAACGGTGTTCCCATCCTCCATAATGTATGTTATCCTTGGGTGATGAAGTTTCAGGACCATTAAAAACAGAAGGTTCATTCATATCATTCCAAAGGTGGATATTTGTCAGATCTTGACCCATAAAATAATTAGACTTACCCCAATGGAAAAACGAATCCCAGTATTGTTGTGAGTTTGGATTCATTGTATCAATCCAGACAGATTCACCAGGCCAACAATGACCATAATAGGTTTCATTTATTGGATCATTCATGGTTACTTTTTTGCTAATAATTAACTCACTAACATTGTAGTTGGTCTTTAAATGTGGATCAATAATAATAACTAAATTACGACCAGTTCTATCCAACTCTTTTAACATTGATTTTGGATTTGGAAAATTGTCTGGCAGCCAAGTGAAATACTTTTTGGATTCAGTATACTCAATATCTAACCAAATGGTATCATAAGGAATTTGATACTCATCAAACATAGAATTGATATCTAATACGTCTTTGTCATCATTATAATTCCATCTACATTGATGATATCCTAAAGAAAATAAAGGTGGTAAACTTGGGTAACCTGTGATTAAACCATAGTGTTGGTTGACTAATTCAGGAGTCTTGTCAATTATAATCATGAAATCTAAAACACCACTTTCAGAGACCCAATGTGAACTAGATTTTCCTTGTTGTTTCTCAATATTAATATAAGTATCAGCACTATTTACCCAAAAAAGTCCTACCGATACATCTGGCTTCACTGCTAATAAGAATGGAATCGATCCATACATAGGCATTCTTGAATTCGTCTCATATTCAAAAATATCAACATTGAATAACCTATATGGTAAATTAGAAGTTGTAGTATCTTTCAAATTAAATGTATCTGCATGTTCAGGGATACCATACAAATAATTAAAATCATTGAAAGTAAAATCTAACCCAATAGATTCTGGTCCAAATGGTAATTTGTCATTAACCGAATCTGGGAAATCATCGTGAAACATATTAAAGTCGGATTCCTCAGTGGACAAATGATCTTCTGTTGGTTCATTTCTGGATCTCCAGTGTTCAATGTTTAGAAAATTTTGATCATTAATGATAACTTGAGGCTTGGAATTGTATGAAATTGTTAATTTGATTGGATTATATTGCAAATCTAAAGTATATTCTTGATTTTCACCATATTTCAATTGAAAACCCGAATTATTTTCATTGTAAATAACCGATGACTGAGACTCATAAAGTAAATCTTGAGATTTGAATGACCAGACAGATGTTTCATTATATCTTCTATGTGCAAGAATTTGATTACTTTTTTGATCATCCAAATTAATTTCGTCAATTCTTTGTTTCTCGTCAATTTTCACTCTTATATTATTACCTTTTATAAGAGAGATTTCAAATGGTAACATAACCTTACTTTCCTTAGGCAATTTTTTGTAGATACTACCGACTAGACGAAAGTCATTAGCGGCGTCAAACTTAACGGATGATGGGTCAATGGAATATTTTGGATCATATTGATCTCCTAATTGCTTGATACTGGTTGCATAATACTTGTTACGAAAGCAAAAACCTGAATTTTCACAGCTTTTGAATAAGTAATCCTTTACTGCAAAAGCATAGCTCACAAAGAATAGGAACAGAACAATTGCTTGACCATTGCCAGTAGCTAGCTTCATTGTTTATATGTACTGCAAGGTTTAATTGCTAGGGCAAAAGAATATAGTTAAATGAAACTGTATGGCTTATTGGAAAACGCTAAACTGTAAAAAAAAAAATTGTACAGGGAAAAATTAGGCAAATCACTCTAAACTAATCACTCTCTATTTTCTATCATGATCATAGTTCTAATCAACCAGTTAAATACAACTTATACTTCGGATATGAAACGTGACAGGTTATTCCGACCATCAAGATAACTCATTGCACGTAATTTTGTACAAAGATGTCAAAATTACAAATACTATACTCATCTATCAGAAATCGTTAGTGCAGGGGGAGGTTATATATTAAGAGAAAGTTAATTTCTCATGATTTACTAAACCCAGAACTTTGTTTATCATAATTGATTTGATTTCCCCGGTTTTCACTTTAAAATCCCAAAGTTTTACTATTAAGATGTCATTCATTGTAGTGACTTGCAATATAACTAAATATGACTTATCTAGTTATGGTCGTGTGAGAATGCACAAAAAAAAATTCCAAGACACCAAAAAAATTGCAGGACAAAGCTCAGAATAACAAACAATTTTTTTTTTCTTATTCTTTTCTGTTGAAACAAGCTTTTTAATGCCTATTTATACTTCTTAGATTGTTAATAAGTATAAGGAAGATAAAGTGATTGTATAATACCGAGAATACTTTGTTTTAGGTGGTCATATTTAATTGCTGAGCTAATATTTTAACATAAATTCCGAGGTCACGAAAAGTGTTACTCGATATTACAAGTACCTTTGAAACTTATTTCTTGCTACTTTAACCAATCGTGAAACATTAGAATCAGGTATGTCTTCTCTTCTCAATGAAAAGAAGAGATCCATATCGGAAAGCTCTGAAACGAATCCAAAAGATTCAAAAAGACAAAAGCCTTTGCATGATTTAAGTCAAGAAGGTCCCTTAACTCAAGATGATGTCTTGTTCTTCCAAAAGGAAGCTATATGGAGACAGATGATTATTTATAAGCAAAAGTCAATAATGCTTAATTCAGAATTAAATCAATTCAAAAGGAAATACAGTGAAAATGAAGCTAAAGTAAATGTTTTAGATTCATGGTATGAACAAATTATTAATTTGTTTCATCATGATCCTACAATTTCTGAATTAAATGATAAATTATTAATTAAGATTCCACAAAAAAAAGACGATATTCAAGATGTTTTAGATAAGAGAAGAAATCATTTATTAAAGATTTTAACTCCCTTAATTGAAAATTTGAAAAGTTCTTCAACTTCTATGGAATCAAAAGATTTAATTAATAAATTAGAAACTTTAAATTCCGAATTAATAACAATAAAAGTAAATAACGAAACTTTAACTAAAGATAAGTTACAATTAGAATCAAAAGTTGAACAACTTCAAGATGATATATTCAAGTTAATTAAAAATAAGGAAAGATTAAATTCAAAAACCTTGAAACGAGTTGATGATAGTTTTAAAGAAAAAATAAAGGAAGAAGAAGTGGAATCAGATAATAAGGGAATTCAAATCAAATCTCCTACTCCAAATAATTCTGAAAAAAATACAAATGGTAACATTAAGACCGAACAAACAAATGAATTAAAGGAAAATAATGAATACTATGAAAAACTTGAAATAGAAGTTGAAGAACTAAAATCAGCTAATAAATTAATTACTCAACAAATTGAAGAAATCAATGAAAATTATTCAAAATCAAAGAATGAAGCATTGCAATTTCAAAATAAGTTGAATGATTTGAAGGAATCTGATTTAGAGAATAATGTATACTATACAAAGCTCATTAAAAACAATCGTAGTTTACAAGACCAAATTATGAGATTGACTAAAACAAATGAAGCTAATATTTTAAAATTTAAAACTTTTGAAGAAAAATTAAATAATGTTCAAGTTTTATTACTGAAGGAGTTACTGGAAGAAAATAATAATTTAAAAGAACAATTACATAAGAGTGAAAGTGATTTAATACGTATAAGAACTTTAAGAGATGAATTTATTTCAAAAAATACTGTTTTAAAGACTCAAATTGAAAATCAAAAGTCGAATAAAGAATTGGCAAAATTAAATCAAATATTGAATGATAGAATAGAACAATTGGAATCTACAAAATCAGTTGAAATTGATCAAAATTTAAATGATTTATCTAAAGAAGATTTGATTAGTAAAATTAATTTATTAAATACTGAAATTAAAGAAATTGAAGTTGCTTTTAAAGATACAAGAGAGATAAGTTTAAAAAAATTAAATAATGCAATCGATCAAGAAAATATGATTAAGAAATTAACTATTGAAAAAACTAAAGCAGATCAAAAATATTTTGCATCAATGAGATTAAAAGATTCAATTCAAAATGAAAATAAATTATTAAAAGTTCAAATAAATAAATCAAAAGATTTAATTAAAAATTTGAATGATTTAGAAAAGAATTATTTGAATAAAATTGATATTTTAACCAAATCTATTAATGATTATAAAACCATTAAAGATAATTCAGTTTTAGAAGTTTCTCAATTACAAGATTCTATTAAATCTCTTAAAAATAGTAATGAAATTTCTCATGTTGAATTAAAGAAATCAATTAAATCAGTTGAAATTAAAACAAATGAAATTTTAAAATTAGAAACTGAATTAAATTCTCAAAAATTAACTATTGTTAAATTAGAAAAGAATTTAAAAGGTACTGAAAGTTTATTAAAGAAGTATAAATCAAATAATACATCTTCAATTTTACAAGAAGATGAACAACAATTAGAAGCTTTAAGATCGATTGCAAAATGTTCTGTGTGTACAAAAAATTGGAAAGATACTGCAATTACTGTTTGTGGGCATGTATTCTGTCATAACTGTACACAAGAAAGATTAGCTGCTAGATTAAGACGTTGTCCTTCTTGTAATAAGGGGTTTTCAGCTAATGATTTGTTATCTGTGCACTTGTAATTTACCATCTTGTTTTATTAATTTTTATTGTTTTATTCATTTTGTAATATAAATAGATAGTTTATGTATCTTATAAATAGTTTCCTAAATATTATTGAAGTTGTACAAGTGCGTAATGACTAGAAAGCTTGTGAACATTTTTTGAATTTTGCCAGCCATCTTCATACCACAACACATCAATTACATAATTCACACAAAATTGAATTACAAGTAGTGTGTGTAGAGAGAACAAAAACTTATCCCCTAAGATAAATACAATGCGCGTTCCGCCCGGCAACCGAAATAGGGGCATTGGGAAGGCTAGGAAAATTTAAAAAAAAATTTCTACATATACAAATAGCAATTTTTGTGATGATGTGTCCTTTTTAATGTTCATGGCATATTGATTATTTCCAATAATTCTAATTAATTATCCAAACATATAAGTTATTGTTAAAGACTCCTTCAAAGATGACAAGAGTTCAGAGATAAGCTGTGCTGTGTCAAATTTCTATACTTGCTATAGATATCTTGCAAACTATTAATTTTCGATAGTCATATTGAGAGGGGATTGTCCGAGTGTTTTCAAACAAGTTCATAGCCAGTTCCGTTCTTACTGATATGGCAATTGAAATCTACTTGCAATTTAAGCAGTTAACTAAGGAAGAGCAAATGAGCAGCAATTTCGCATCTAATGGCGTCATTAAAAAAAAATCTTTATCCGTTTTTTTGTTGTAAGATGAATGATCTACAAAATTACTGAATGAGTTGAAGATGCTGATGAAGTCATCAAAAGATTCATCATCTGGCTTGATACCACAACTTGATCTTCCTACACATATTTTGTTGCTTGCCTATCTTTCCTTTTTAATATTTTGGGATAACCCGCAATTTGTGCTGGCTTTGTATCTTGTTTTGATTTTTGAGTTCCGGAACCCGAATCTCACCATAGCAAGAAAAATTATTGTAGAAAAGAGAAGTGTCTAGAAGGAATTGCGCAGAATACGTTGATTTGATTGGCCAGAATTTTTTTCCTCTTCTCAAGTTCACGTATAATTGTTTGGTTTATACACGCAATACGCGCATCCTATTTTTTCTTTCAAGTTATCTCTAATATGCACACAAAAAAAAAATTACACGTCTATTTCTGGTCATTTCTTTTGTTTGAACAAATTTTTTAATTGTGTTTGTTTTACAGATTAAAAATGCGAATTTTATAAATAAAATCAATTTTGCACATTTTTGCAAAAATTTTTTTTAGATTTTGGATTTTTAATTTCTCGCCCAATCACGTTCCTCGAGACATTTTGCCACCTAATTGTCTCTTTTTTTTGCCCCTCAAAAAAAAAAGTCGTGAACGCGCACATTTAAATATTAATTATATGGTATAGAAATTTCAAAGTATGTATACATTTGTGGAACGTCGTTTACAGTGTTCAAATTTTATTACTCAAATTGTTTGGCTATGTACCACTATATATATATACCCCTACATTTTCTGTGAAAAATAAAAAAAAATATATAACGTTACTAACAAGTTTTTTTTTAGACCATACATTTAAATTACATACATATTTTAAAATCATTTGATGATTAATTCGAATTAAGAGTAAAGTTAATACAATTTCAACTATACAAAAGCATCACAACAAGAATATGTCCGAATTCGTTCCACCAGAAGCAAATACTCCTGTACAAACTCCGTCAGACACATTTTTCAACAGGTCAGACGATGACCAACACAACCTTCCTAATCACGAAGTGGCATCAAAACATCTTTCTGCAAAAGGAATAGAGCCAGAAAAACCTCTTTCACCTCCAAACCCATCACCAAGTCCAGAAAAGCACAAGTTGGATGATGAAGAAGAAGAGTCTCACGAAACAAAGAAAACTAAGTTAAACGAAGATAACGATGCTCAAGAAATTGAAGAAAGACAAACCGAAATAGAACCTTCAGAAGAACAAGAGATTGACCAACCTATCAATGATTTGAAAGACAGTTCAGCAAACACTGAATCAAATGATGTGATTCAAAATGAAGAACCAAAGGAAGAGCAACAGAATTCTGGTGCCGTCCCAAAGATGCCTGCCTTCACTACTCCAGCACCAAAACCATCACAGGAACCGGATGTTGATAACCTTCCGGAAAATCCTATTCCATCACACCAAGCTAAATTCGCCTTGAATACTATAAAAGCCATAAAAAGATTGAGAGATGCTGGTCCTTTCTTACATCCTGTTGATATAGTAAAATTAAACATTCCGTTTTACTACAACTACATCCCAAGACCAATGGACTTGTCAACTATCGAACGTAAAATCACCCTAAATGCATATGAAGACTCTTCACAAATTGTGGAAGATTTTAATTTAATGGTTACCAACTGTAAAAAGTTCAATGGTCAAGATGCAGGCATTTCGAAGATGGCTGACAATATACAAGCTCACTTTGAAAAGCATATGCTTAACTTTCCTCCAAAGATCTTGCCAACAGGTTCTGATGCTGCCGTTGATACATCGGTTTCTTCGGTTGCGAATGGTGCAGGAGTGGATTCTAGTAAAAGAAGAGGCGGAACAGAATCGAAAAGAAGTGAATCAGTTGCTGCTCTGAGACCAAAGAGAACTATTCATCCACCAAAGTCTAAAGAATTACCATACGATGTAAGACCAAGAAAGAAGAAATTTGCTGCAGAATTAAGGTTCTGTAACCAAACAATTAAGGAATTAACCTCAAAGAAGCATTATAATTATAACTTTCCCTTCTTGGCTCCAGTTGATACTGTTGCTTTAAACATCCCTAACTATAATGAGGTTGTCAAGGAACCTATGGATTTAGGTACGGTTCAAACCAAGTTAGCAAACAATCAATATGAAAATGGTGAACAATTCGAATATGATGTACGTCTCGTATTCAAGAATTGTTATCTTTTCAACCCAGATGGTACCGAAGTAAACATGATGGGTCACCGCTTGGAATCTGTTTTTGAAAAGAAGTGGGCTAACAAGCCTGTACCTGAACCTACTCCTAATAATTCTGATATTGATTCTAGTGATGAAGATGGTGACTACGATGATGATGAGCCAGAAATTAATGAAACAATGTTATCAGATATTCCTGCTATTCAATTTTTAGAAAATCAATTGACAAGAATGAAAAAAGAGTTGGATGAATTGAAAGTTGAACACTTGAAGAAATTGAGAGAACAACAAGCAGCTCGTAAATTGAAGAGAAGGCAAAAGATGTCTAAGAAGGGCAAAGGTAAAGGTAGAGGCGGTTCTACTTCGGGTGGATTGGGCTCCAAGGAGTCCAAACCTATCAATACTCCTCCAAAACCTATTAATGTTGGCCCTGTTGTTACTTATGAAATGAAAAAGCAAGTAAGTGAAATGGTTCCAAATTTATCAGACAAAAAGTTGCAAGCATTGATCAAGATAATTAAGGATGATGTTGAGATCAGTAATGAAGATGAGGTTGAATTAGATATGGATCAATTGGAAGATCGCACAGTCTTAAAATTGCATTCTTTCTTATTTGGTAAGAAGGCTGCAAGTTTAAAGGGCAAAAACAAGGGTAAGAAGCTTAGCGTTGCTAATGCTGATGACGAATTAGCCCATTTAAGAAGTCAGTTAGCCTTATTTGAAGAAGAAGGCTCTGGTGTTGCTGCCGGTTTAGGCGCCGCTGGCTTCATGAATATTGGTAATGACCAAGAGTCTTCGGAAGATGAAATTTCTTCTGAGAGTTCAGAAGAAGAATGATGGTTCAGATCGTTAAATTTAGATAATTATCACACTTCATCACATAAACGTTAGATGATAAAGTTGCTCACCCACACCTGTATAAAGATAAACGATATACACTTTGTCATTTACTTTATGTTTCGCTATATCACTTTTTTAATGGTTTTGATTATTAATTTTCTTATGTTCCATTTATTTTTGTTGTTGTTTGAGTTTCAGTTTGGTTCTTTTTTTTTTTTTTGGCTACTTTCAGTTTAACAGTGTATTATAAAAAATTTTTTGGGGTGTTTTAGTTTGGTCTGTATGTTACTGTATGTAAGTATATGGATATCTCTTTATACAAATATATATGAATGCGAATCGTTAAATATAAAAATAAAAATTGATAGTATTAATTTTTAGTATCTTTTCTTTTTATTTTTTTTTTTTGATTATTTTAGAAGTAGCATCTCAATCGTTTTTTTTGATTAAATTTTGCATCTACAAGCTGAATATAACATTCATAGATCTATAGAAACCTAAGCACATACAGCAGTATTTAATGCCATGTCACCAGAAGTTGAGAGGCAAATGAGCGAGTTGTGCATCGCTCAACTGGAACCAAAGGAACCTACATTAGTGGTTCCAAAAAGAAATCCACTTGATAACCCTTTACATATTATCAAAACATACAAGAAAACAAAAGGAAGGCCAGCCTTTATTGCTGGTCCCATGGTTAGATATTCCAAATTACCATTTAGAGAGTTGGTGCGACACTACAATACTGATATTGTTTACACACCAATGATTTTGGCAAGAGAATTTGTTAGAAACAACATCGCCAGAATATCAGACTTCACTACCAATGACCATGACAGACCAGTTATAGTTCAAGTTGGGTGTAACAATGTTGAAGACTTGTTGAAATTTGTTGAGATGATACATCCTTACGTTGATGGTATTGGGATAAATTGTGGGTGTCCAATTAAAGAGCAAGTTCGAGAAGGGATTGGAGCTGCATTAATGACACAACCAGATTTAGTATCATCCATGGTTAGGGCAGTAAAGAAAAAATATGGTAGTTCAATTTGCATTGAAACAAAAATAAGAATACATGCTGATATCAATGAAACAATGGCATTTGTCAAACAAGTTGAAGCAAGCGGTGTTGATTTTATAACTGTCCATGGAAGAACAAAAAATACAAGATCATCTATTCCAGTAAATTTGGAAGCAATCAAAATAGTTAAAGAAACTGTGAGTGTACCGGTAGTTGCAAATGGTGACTGCTTCTCGCTTGAGGATGCAATTAAGATTGCAGAGTATACCGGTGTTGATGGTGTAATGGCGGTGAGAGGTATTTTGAGTAATCCAGCACTATTTGCTGATTACGAGAAAACTCCTTGGGGTGCCATAGAATTATTTTGGGATTATGCTTCAAGTTATGGTTTACCATTTAGAATAACACAGCATCATTTATCTGAAATGTTAGATAAAGTAATCCCTCGTAAATTTATAAAAGAAATGAATGAAACAAATACTTTAGTTGATATGATTGACTGGTTTGATGATAATTTTTTGTTGAAAAGACGTGGTGAGCATGGTTTTGGGACCGCTAATGAAGCTATCTGGAAAAAACAGAGAGAAGATCAAGATTTATAATGATAATATTTACTTTTACTTTAATATACATATTCTATACACCAACTATTCCTCATTACCCAAAAAATCTTTATTTTGTAATGTAATACTCTTTGTCTTGTTGTTCACCTTATAAATACCAACCAACTGCTGTGCCAATTCAAACATATTATTACGTAACGATATAACAATAAATTGGGCATTTTTGGTACGTTCTTTGATATAATTAGCAACAATTGAAACATTTCTAAAATCTAATGCAGCATCGATTTCATCCATAACATACAATGGCGTAGGTTTGTACTGATGTAATGCAAAAACCAAGGCCAAGGACGATAAAGTCTTTTCCCCACCAGACAAGTTGGAAATATTCTTCCATGACTTCTTTGGAGGCATAACACTAAATAATATTCCTTCGGAAAACGGGTCTAAACTATCAACCAATTCTAATTCGGCATTACCTCCCATGGTAATCATACGGTACATATCTTTTAATGTCATGGATATAGTGTTAAAACCTATCATAAATTCATCCAACCTTTTCCTTTTCAAATCTTCGCAGTAGTTTTTGATCTCATCTCTTTCTTCTACTGCGGTGTTTAAATCTTTCCGCCGTGACTCAAATTCGTATTTCTTACTTCCATATTCCTTCAAAACTTCAATATCTACCTTGATATTATTCAACACAACTTCCAATTGTTCAATATCGGCATTAATTTCATCAAGATCCAAACTATACATTTTTTCCTCGTCAATATCTTCAAACACTGCACCGTCGTATCGTATTTGTTCTTCTTCTTCCATCCAATCAATATATGGCTTGACATCTCGTAACACAAGGTTTTTGAGACTATCATTGTTTTCTTCGATATTCCTCTTTGCCCTTTTGATATAAGATTGATGCTTTTCCATTTTGTTCTCAATTTCTATCTCGAAAGATTTGAATATCTGAATTTTTTCATTTTTGTCTTCCACTTCAACACGAATCTTTTCCAACTCGCTCTCATTATCATTACGCTTATCTTCCAATTCTAAAATAGCTTTGCTCAACAGCTCAAGAATTTCTAATTTCTCCAGCTGTTCTTGTTGAATAGTATTCAATTCCGCATTGGCTGATTCTAATTCCTTAACAGATTGTTCAATGACTTTTGTGTGTATTTTAATTTCGTTTTCGAGTTTTCTAATCACCATTCTGTCACTTGCAGATTTTTCGTTGATAATTTCCGTTTTTTGTTTGATAGAATCAACTTTCGAGTTTTGAATCTTCAACTCAACACCACCTGCATCCATAATTTTTTCTTCTAAGTCTTGAATTTGAGTTTCCAAATCAATCATTTGAGATTTCAATTTGTCTCTTTCTTCTTGTAAAGTCGTCAATTCAGTCTCTCTCTCTTGAATCTGAACTTCATATGGGTTGTTCTCGCTACTCTTTTCATTTTCGGCAATAAGATTCTTACAAACCAATTGAACTTCTTTTCTTTCAGAACTTAAAGATTCAATATCCAATCTTAATCTTGAAATAGAAAATTCAGTCTCCGGTTTTAAGTCCTGCAACTTTTTCAAGACCCCTTCCTTTTCCCTAAACTGACCTTCCGCTTCTTCGTATTTGGCTTCTAAATTCTTCAAATCGTTTCTAAGAAGATCAACATCTTCAGGTACAATATCCATAGCATCAGCAGAATTCAGGTTAGACAATCTCATACCCCCTTTTGCAAAGTAATTACCACCACCGGACATAGTACCCGAAGTATCAACTACTTTACCATCTAGAGTAACGACCTTCCAACGCTTAGGACCATAAGCAACCTTCTTGGCTTCTTTTAAATCAGGAGCAACTAAAGTGTTATAAACCTTACTATAAAAGGCTGGAGCAAATTTTGGGTTTGTTGGACGAATCAAATCAAACAACCTTTTAACAACAGCAGGATTACCTGGAGTTTGAATAGGCTCAAGATTAAATTTTCTTAACTTGTTCAAACATATAAAATTGGCATAACCTAACTTATTTTTTCTTAAATAGTCAATACATGCTTGAGCAGTCTCAACAGTTTCGACAACCATGGAATCTAAACCTGGGCAAGCTGTTGAAATCGCAATGTCATAAATGTCATCAATAACACCCAAATCACCAAGTCGCCCATAGAAGCCATCTATACGACCTGATTTGGCTAACCTCATCAAACTAGATAATACCTTATTTTTGTTTTGGAAGTTAGATAGCGAATTGACAGCATCTTGCGTACGTTGTCTAGTACTCATAAGATGTGACCTTTGGTGCTCCAATTCCTTTTTCTCAAGAGCAATCTGTTCTTCACCAATGGCAATTTGATCGATAATCTTTGAAAGTTTATTTTCTGAATCTAAGTATTCAGATTCCTTCTCTTTTCCTTGTTTTTTGATATCAATTAACCTTTGCCTTGCTTCATTGAGCTGCTTGAAAGTGCTTTCTTTTCGAGTGACAAGCATTTCCAAAGCGGACTTGGCCAATTGAATAGCATTATCATTTTCCTTCAATTTATCATTCCAAGGCTGCAATTTCGTCTGCAATGATTCGATTTTCTTGGTGAATTGTGATGTTTTTGCAGTCAAACTTTTTCTGATATCATCTAATTTAGCCTTTTCAATCTCCAAATTTTTATTTAGTTCCTCTATTTCCAATTTAAACAGCATTGCAGCTTCATTATTAGTTTGTAACTTTTGCTTTGATGAAGTCAATGAATGCTCCAGCTGGTCCTTAGTCTTTTTAATCTTTTTAACTTTACTATTCAAATTCTTACTTTTCTCTTCCAAGGAAACATTAGCCTTATTTGCTTCCTTTTGCTTTTTGTTTAATTTAGAAATGTCATCATTAACTTTTAAAATGTTCTTCTTCACCTTCTCTTGCTGGTGAATGAATTCTTCGATACTGTTCATTAATTCAGCGTTGGCTTCTTTTTCCTTTTCTAATTTCTCATTTAAAGCATTAACACTAGATTCATTTTCCTTCAAAATATTCATGTTCTCATAAATACTTGCTTGATATTGAATTGATTTCTTGTTGATCAACTTTTTTTCAACAGATAAGAATTTCAAAGCTTCATTCTTCTTTTCTTCAAGTGATTCTTTATCTTTTTCAACTAATTCAAATCTATTTTCTTTCTCTAAACAAATATCATTCAATTCATCGACTTTAGCTAAATTGTCCTCAATCAATTTTTTATAATTGGTAGTTCCTATTATATCTTCCAAATATTCTAATAAACCATCGTCATGTTCTCTTTCAGCTTTGGCCTTCATCTGTGCAATAGATTCAACCTCACCTTGAAGAATCAAAAATCTCTTATGATCTAAATCGATCCCTTTCTCCTTAAGGAAGGAAGTTACTTCAGTGTAATTGCTTGTCTTACCATTAACATAGTACAGAGACAGGTTATTTCTTAAGGCTTTTCTTGATATAATCAATTCTGAATTCGGTAAGACTTCAGCGACGGTATCAATTTCTGGATCATCTAAAACGTGCTGAAAATGTATATCAACTTGACAAAAATTAAGTTTTTCACCTCCAGATGAATTATGAATTAATTCTGATAACTTACCTTGTCTCATTTTCAGTGCTCTAAACCCAAAAACAAACAACATGGAGTCAATAACGTTTGACTTACCACTTCCATTTGGGCCCACGACGGCTGAAAATGAAGCATTAAACGGTCCAATAACTTGCTCACCTGCATAAGACTTAAAATTTGTCAACACAAGCTTATTTATAACCAATCTAGGTTCGTTAGGTTTAACAGGGATATGAAGCTCGCGTCTCTTTGAAGGAGATTGTAACAATACGTCAGATTGTTGTTGTGAATAAGACAAAGTGCTTCTTTGAGAGGAAGAAGATTGATTTCCTGTAGATAAAGGTGGAATGAGTAGTGGTGGTGTGGGTAATCGCAATAAACCATTAGTATTTGATGCAAATCCTTTAATCTCGCCAGAGTGCACAGACGTATCACTCTTCATATCATGAAGTCTAGGAGTCGAAGAAGCATCCTCGAATACTTCTTCATCATTTGGTCCTTCGTATTTCTCCATATCATTTTCCTGTTGTGGATCATCAATTTGTATTTTGGTTTCCTTCGCATTATGATCTGATTCAAAAGTACGGTTAACTTGTCCCTCTTCCTGGGTAAACGCGTCGTAATTATTTTCTTCAACAAATGGATTTGACGATTTGTCATCAATGATTCTATTGTTATTCGATCTGTTTTCTATGGACGTGTTTTGTTGATCTGATGACATGTAGTCGCTGTTATTTATAAAAGTCTCATTCTCAGAAGATTCATTTGCTTCTATGGGTTGTTCTTCGATCTGTGATTCACTTTCTTCGTCATCTGAAAAAGGGATATTCCTTTTTAAGTTCTTCTTCCGTTTCAATCCCATTGCTGTAATCTAATGGGAGCTCGGATTCAAGCATATATTTTGTGATGTGTGTATGCAAATCAGTATGTAAACAAAAAAAAAGGAGGAAGTGAAATTTTATATTCATATACACTACTACAAAATAATTTTCAATTATCTTTGTACTAAACTTTATAAAACTATTTTACACATGTAACTATATGACGAGGTTTATGACTTGAAAAGAATTATTAAAAAGCTTAGTCTTTACTTTTCTTCTTGCTAACTTTTTCTTTCTTCTCCTTCTTCTCCTTCTTTTCTTTCTTTTCTTTCTTCTCCTTCTTTTCCTTCTTTTCCTTCTTTTCCTTCTTTTCTTCCTTTGGTTCTTCATCCTCACTTTCTTCATTCTCTTCCACCTTGGCTGCGGTATCCTTTTCATCCTCATCACTTTCAGAGTCTTCGGCTTCTTCTTGAGCTTCGGATTCTTCATCATCATCAAACTTTATCTTTTTGTTTTTAGGTTCTTCCACATCATTGGCATCAATGTCATCAAACTTGATCTTCTTATTGATACCAGTACCCTCCGAAGAGTTTGGAGTAGAATTCGTCATTTCTGAAGATAATGGTGGTAACCCTCTCAAATCTCTTTGAACTCTCTTTAATTGACCGAGAACAACATTGTTACCAGTAGAATTAGATAAACCAGTGGAGTTAAATTCTTCTGTTTCATTAGCATGTGCAGTGTTTGGTAAGGCTGCAGCAATAGCTTCACTCGTGCTAATGAATTCAGTTAGTATACTTTCGGCATCTTCTTTGGATATAGTAGTTAGCGATTGAATATGTATTTCGGTTGGCGTGTTTACAGCCGATGGTTGAACTCTTCTTGGACGTTGGGTTGTGGACATTTTAAATATGAATTACAGTATTGTGTATCTTTAGAAGTGTTTAATGTACACGGTCTGTTTTATCATTAATTTTTTTTCTAGTACTCCATAATGATGATGATTTCGCGATGATGAGATGTGATTGAGAAATTAGTTAATACCTAAATTTACGCGTTTATCAAGACTTTTGTGTAAATACCAGTCCAAAAGTTTTTAATTTTCTCAAAATGATTTTTTTCATTGCCCATAATATCAAAAACAGTGAAGCTTATCATCCTTCATATAGACATGTTTTCATTATCTGGATTCATAAGAAATAGTTGTTCTGGTGCATTAAGAAACACTCGAAACTTTTCGATATTATCACAACCTTCTGCCATTTCTAGATTTCCATTGGCTTCCCAAACATTTAACAATGGCATTAACAACAATATAAATTCGCTCATAGTACCAGTCAATAACTCTGGCAACACAACTGGCATATCGTCATTATTTGGCCTTATCCAGAGAAGATTCAAGTCCAGAGGTAACACTTACCAGCCTTCGACTTTAAAAAGAAAAAGAACCTTTGGATTTTTGGCAAGATTGAGATCTAAAAACGGTAGAAAAGTCTTATCCAGAAGAAGAGCCAAAGGTAGATGGCATTTAACTCATTGAGTTATAACTCTTTATCGAGAACTCCAATAGCAAACTTATTTCACGCTTTGACTAGAATGCTTCTTGTAAATAAATACACCTCATACTTTAATAAATAAACCTATATTTCCGTAATAAAATTAATAATAAAAATGTTAATATACATGTAGAAATGAAATTGAATAAATAAAAACCTATTTTGATTGTCAAAAATCATGCCTTCCCCAAAATCTTTGAATATTGCAGCTCAACTTCATGCATCAACTTTTGTAAGCTGACAATACCAATTTCGTGTGTAACGTTAGGAAATTTGTTTCTGTGCAAACCAAACCATTCCAATGGAGGGGTAGCATTACCCAATTCTTTCAATTGTGGAGCTTCGATAATGGGTGGTGCCAAAGCTACATATTGATATTTGGACCCATTTGATACCTTCACGATTGTCTCGTTAATCATTTGATCAATTCGTTCTGTTGGATCTTCCTCATCTAGTTGTTCCTTTAAAATCGAGGACGGTTTTGTTCCCTGAGTGCTGAAAATATCCTCTCTCAAGCTTATACCACTCACGGATTGTGATCTGTATTCCTTACGAGACATGAATGCCTTTTTATGGATAGAATACATTTCTCTGATAAAGTTAACGGAGCCTAGATTCCACCGGACATCAACGGTGCTACCAAAGGATGATTGATAAAGATATTCAATCACATTATCATCATACTTTTGGAAAGTTCTCATACTAATCTTAAAAGATGGGAATACAAAGATGCTACCACCTCTAGCTTTGCGAGCATGTTCAACAAAGTCATTCACAGCGCATTGTACAATAAAGTCTTCCAGTACTGATGATGTCATAGACAAAGATACTTTCAAATCATTGAACTGGATCTCTAAATCATTCGAAATACCACTAGGAAATTCATTTTGTTGGAAATTTACTCTAGATTCATCCATTTGAATAACCAATACTTTTGAATCGTCGAACGAAGATGGATAAACATGTAAAAGGAACCGTCCAGAAATTACTTGAATCTTTGCTTCGAGCTTTTTAACTGTCTCCAAAATCTGGGTCGTTGCTGTCGTATTACGAATAGTACTCCTTTTCTTCGACAAGCTATTGCCCCTACTAGAGTCACGAAGTGTTTCTTTGTACGAGCGCCTGTTGTCTTGGATCATCCTTGATATTGTATTCCAAATATCAAAGCAGTTTGATGCTGTCAATGATGTAATATACACTTCCGCTGTATCAAGCTTAGTTGTAGCAAATAAATGATCCTTAAATATACTAATTTCACTCTTTTGGTTGAAGACATCAATCAGTAAACCTTCAATATTAGCAATACCGATGACATGGTAATCGAAAGAAGTTTTGATTTGCAAACTTTCTATTCCACCAGAAATTAAAATCAAAGGAACGTCTAGTATATGATCAGTTTCTAACTTCCAACTAATAGCCGTGTGAAGATTAATATTTTTCACGTCCAAGCTACCACCTAATCTACCTTCCGAAGTAAGGCAAATACTATCGATTCCCAATTTTAAATCTTGGGCCCAATCCGTTGACTTCTTTGAAACAGCCCAAAGTTTTCCTAAATTCAATTTAAAGTTCCCTAATGATTGCCCAAAATCAACTTGCATGTTAACGTTCAATACAATAAACGTTAAAACCCAAGGTAATGCATATGTATTTGAGACTTCCTTGAATCTAGCAGATATGTTTTTGTTCGAAGCTAATTCAGATTTGTGTTCTACTTCAGCAATACTATCTTTCTTCGAGACAAAGCTGGAATAAAGTTCAGCATATTGCTTAGGAAACCAAATATCTTTAAATAATTCTAAATCTTGATATTGTTTGACGTTGATATAACCGTCAACATCGACAAACGAACCTGAAGTTAATATGCTAGAAACTTTATCAAACTCGAACGAACTCGTTAAAACAGCACTTCTCATAGAAATAGAACCACTGATTTCTCTTGAATAGACGTGCTGCAATGATGCAGAAATACTGTCAAATAAAGCAGTCAAAACAATGTTAGCAACGTCCTTAGTCCCAGAATTAACTTGAACATATATCCCATCCAAGCCTACTATTGCTGCAACTTTTGCGGTTGGAGCACAGCTTAAAGTCAACGCTTGCTTTTCAATTCTAAGACCTAGATGGAAATCGAATTCTTTCAACAAGTTGTCCATACCCCTAGATGGCTCACTTGTATCTTCAACCTTAACTAGTGGCTCTTCAAAATGGTTCAGATGAATCATTCTTTTTATACCCTCGGCAAAGTCAACAATAACTGGTACACATGACGAATACAAAACATTGTCAGAAGACGACGTAAATACCTCGGCCTTAATTATATGTCTCTTTTGAGCTCTCTTCTGATGTTTATAGCTAGTAGCTATTCTCACTGCGGGCGAATGCAAATATAATGAAGGAGGCGTAGTCGAACTAGTGTCGTTCAATCTGTAAAATAAGACGTTTGAACCGGCAAATGTTGCCTTCAATTCAATTGATTCAAATTTATATTCAAACTTATTATCACTAGGGTCAATCTCTTCCTCGGTTTTTCCATCTTTATTTTCTTGTTTATCCAACCGCTCTCTTGTAGAACCAAGACTAGCAGCTCTTTTGCTTAAAAACCGTTGTACATCTAAAGAAGACTTTACTGCATTTTCAATAATTCCCACAGACGTAGATAAAAATTTCACATCCAATTCATCACCATTGATAATAACTGACATGTGGCGAGAATCTTCAATCTTTTCGATGGTATATATTAATTGCATTGTTGGCAAAAAGGCCCTGTTGAGATTACTCTTTTCAGATTGGGTACTGTAGAAATTGGAAGATCTAGAACCATTAGCAACAGACAAGAAGGCTTCCATAAGACTAAACTTACCTAACTTGTCTTCAGCAATTGCGAAGAATCTTTCGGCTCCAATAATAACACCAGGATATTCTTTCGAGGCTTCTTCAAAAATCCAACCCAAACAGAAATTGTATGCCAATAAATGAGTCAGAGCAAATTTGTTTAAAAAGGAGGATGAAGGTTTCTTTAAAAACGGTTTAACAGTAGTTTTTTTGGTAGGCCATGGAATTTCTGACAAACTTGATTTTATTGCATCCAAAGAATTAACAATTTTGAATACCGCAGGTGGACTTAAACAAATTCTGCAGTATTGAGATTCAATTTGTAATGAATGCAATCTTTCAATACTGTCATTATTATGTAAGATCCTAATGGTTAAATTGACATCAATGATATTAGATAAACCTACGGAAATACTTCTTTCCATGGCATAAAAACGTGCAGTTGGAACTGCGAATTCACCATATAGAGGAACAATTTGATGGACCTCCCGACTTTCATTTTCTCCAACATTGGAAACGTTATATACACCCAAAGATGTATTTTCTACTTCAAATGAATATTTGGACTTTTCAACAAATGTAGATAACCCAATATAATCAATAGAAAATTTTGTTTTAACGGCCAATAAATCCATAAAAGATTTCTTCTTGGTGGAACTTGAATCTGAAGATATCTTAGAGTCTATTTGATTGCTTCCATCTTCAGGAGATATTAAGTGACCCCATGCATCGATAAGCCCATTCAATGTTTCCAAATGTGTGCCTATACTTTCAATCGCAGGTAACAACAGAGGTGAAAAAACTTTGGCGTATCCCACACCAATATTTCCTGATAGTAAATAAAGATCCGGAAGAGAGCTAAACTTCATGCCTGAGTTAATTTGAGAATATTGGATTTCCATGAGAGCAACATTCCTCATATCAGCATTAAAATCAACTTTTTGCACCAAAGATTCAAGTACCAAAGTACCTCCCAAGCTTTTAAAAGACAAATTACTTTCAACAACAGCTCCACTCAATCTTAATGGTCCTAACATCTCCAAAACCCAAACAAATTCTCTTACTCGTATTCCGATTGAGAAATCAAATAGATTAGATAATGCAAAACAACTAGTAGAAGGGATGCTCACATTTTTGCCTTTTTCAATTTGATTATTCTTTGACGGAACCATTGTCTTCAAAAACACAAGATCCGTAGCGATAAACTCCTTTACATTTTGAATTAAATCATCACTTTTATCAAAAACTTTAAATGATAATTTGCTCAATGATATATCGGCGACCTTCGACCCCATTTTTACATCACCAGCAGTGGCAACAACAATATCTAGTTCAGAAATAACAGCGTGTAATACTCTATTTTCGTTGGCTCGGACAGAAAAGTCATACAAATAAGACTTGTGGCCAAAAGAAATGGGTAGAACACGGGGGAATTCCGGGAAGATAGAAAAATCAATTGAACTTATTGAATCTATAGCAACAAGCTCGAAAAATGAAAATGGTAAGAAGAAATGTTGTTGAAAGTTATGCACTGTTGATATCAACGATATATGAAGATTTTGTGGCTTGGTTGCAAGCACCGGAGTTTGTTGAATTTCTTGTTTAGGAATATTTTCACTATATTTTTCAAATTTTAAAAGAGCCTCTCGGATTAAACCTAAGGTGATAATAGATATTTTGCTTTTGTAAGCAGATAGATTCGAAACAACATTCAATTTCAATACTTTGTCTAACACCAGCAAACCAATTGATGAATAATCGATAAACTCATTTGATTCAGCATTAAGTTCAAGTGAATAATCCTGCAAATTTATGTAATCATACTCTTTGGATGAGTTTAACACCTTGAATAAGGATTCAGAGACTTTAAAATTAATTTTAAAGTCTATTTTATTATTCTCACTCTCAGTAATAATTGAAGAAAATACAAAGTTATAGAAGAGCTTTCTCTGTTCAATATTAGCCTCCCAACTTCTCCAACGAGAGAAAATATCAGTGACTTCAGTATATGCTCTTTGAGAAGATTGCCATTCACATGATTTAAAATTTTCGTTTTGTAAATCCACCCAGGATTTGGGCAAGTGATTCAAAACATGTCTCAATCTAGTTATCATTTTCCAACTATCAAAAAATCTGACATGTTCAGTCCGTGACCGTAAAATGTTAGCTGGTTTCGTCAAAACTTCAGGGTCATGATCAATCGAATGTTCCATAGAGGCAACAACAAGCTTGTAAACTAATTCAGCAAATGCTTTATCGGTAGATCTCTGTGATAATTCTTTTAAGCGAACTAAACCTGGTTCAATCATACCTTGAAGTTTTTCCAGAAAGCCGGTAATAAAATCAATTTCATCCTTTTGTAATCCAAAATACACTTCTTCAATGTTAGATGAAATAACAAGTTCCTCATCTTGAGGAGCCAGAATCCAAAATTCAATATCATTTACCCTAACGAGGTTAGGATCGTGATTTGGATTATTGATACTTAAATTAATTTCCTTTAGATGGAGAGCAGCAATCGTGTCAGAGGTCTTCAAAATATCACTCTTGTCGCCCAAGATTTTCTCTTTAAGTGACAATGCCAATGATGGTTGAATCAAAGTCATGCTTATATGAGGACATGCTTCCAACTGTTGTGATAACACTTTTTCAGTGTTCACTTCTAAAATCCCAAACTTGAAACTCATTTCGTTTGTAACAAATCTGAAATTCTTGACACTATAGATTTGTTTTAAACAGGCCGTCAAACGAAGTATTAATTCAATATGAAGTTTATCCATAAGAGAATCCAATGAGAAGTCTTTAGATTCAAGTAATAAACTAGCGACTGGATCCAATGACAGAGGCGTCGCAAAAACGAAGGTGTCTCCTAATTCAAATATGAAATTATCGTACTCGTATTCTGGATCAACTTCATAGGATGGACAAAAGTCTTCATCGCTATAAGTTGCAAAAGTTCGCTTGTTTGGGACTGAATGTTCCGTCGTATCACCAAAGCTTGATTCATCTGACGTGGTATCAGAATATGCATTTTCTAAACTTGTGTTTAGATTAAAATTAGGTTTATGCTTTAATGGAGCATTTGCATCAGGTAAAGTCAATGGTGTTAGGAAAGTACCATAAGCCTCGTAATAAGAGTCATCCTTATTCTCAGTGAACAACAAATATGGGGATCTATGGAATGGAGCGTCACTTATTTTGACGTGCTTCTGTTGTTGCTTTCTATGCTCGAGCATGGCCTTCTTTTGACAGATGTTATTAAAGATTATAGATGTAGTTATGAGTGCTATTATATTTGTATCATTTTCTAAGCGTTCAAAAACCTTAAGGCTTATGTTTGGGAGAGACAATGATATCCGACTAGAATATCGTTCATTAGCAATATCATTATAAGTCAATAATAAACTTCCCAAATCAACCAATAACCTGAAGTTTGATTCGATTTGAGGTTTCAACTTGATAACAATACTATTGCATCGAAATGAGAAATTAAGGGCATCATAAATAATTGGATCTTCGAGGTTTAATCCATTTTCAACATCTTTATATCCAAAGACAAAAAGATTAACACAAGTCAATAGTCCGATAACAAATGATATATGAGAATCGATTTCGATATTTCCAGCTTCCAAATCCCATTTACAATAATATGTTAGTTCATCTGGTGGTAATCCAAACATTCTATGAGCATGAACGCTTAATCCTTCAAGGCTAATATCACTCAATTCATTGGATAAAAAGAGCTTTTTATATTTAGGAATATTAAATATTGAATCCATTTCATCAAGCTCATTGTTTTGAACAAAAGTACCGAGAACTCGACTAAAATCGGCTTGTAAATCCATATAATAATTCGTGAAACGTATATCAATATCAATCGAGTTAAAAGAAAGACCAATATGAGACTTACAATCATACATATTGTAAGGAAGTAAAATAAGACCATGCTTCACTTGAAAAGTGAATAAAATATCAACATCATTTTCAGTTTTGATAATCTTTGTATAGTCTATGCAAGAATCCGAAGATAAGGTACTTGCGGAATCATTTGAAATGTTATCTTTCATGCTATGCATATCCGTAGTATACTCTTCAAATGTCCTAAAATGAATATGGTCTCCAAAATAGTTTTCTCTTATTAAAAACAAGTACTTAACTAACGTACCATAGCATTTCAAGGTTACGAATTCACCAGTACATCTAATTTCAATGAAATTTGAGGTATGAACTTCAACACTGCTGAAAAACGTATATGAACCATCGATATTGAATTTATGACTTTTCCCCATTATTTTTGAGTCTTTTAAGAAAGAATTTGTATGCCAAGGAGGGGTGTCAAGCACTAAATTAAAAAACGAAGTTTCAAGATTATAATCAATTGTTGTAGTTTTGGAAAAGTCACCTTTGATTGGTATGTCTAAATTCACATTTAAACTATCCCCTTGAACCGATATAAATTTGTTAACGTTAAAATCCAAAGGATTGCTAATGATATTTACATCATTAACATTCAAATACAACTTATAATTCAGAAGTTCCCATTCAATTTTATAAAGAACGGGCCTGAAAAACTCATATGGTGTAGGGTCTCCCGAACCAAAATCAGTAAATATATCGGAAAATAACAATGCATGTTCTCTAAGAAAGAAAATTTTGGCATTTTCACTCTTTTGACTGAATAACCATTCCAATTTTTGATTCCATTCCAAGGGAAATCCAACATCAGCTTCAATACTGTGAGAATCAGCAAGAAATAAGATATCATGGTTAACTGAAGATCTGACTTCTGGTTCCTTAAATAAGATCTTTAAAGTATTGCTCCAACCCGTTTTGGGTTTAGCGATATATGAAGTGAAAAATGACATGGAAGATTCTGCACCCATCTTTATTTCTAGCCAACCAAATGCTCTTGAAACTTTTTGCGCCGGAATATTATCAGTATCCGGATTTTGTACATCCGCCTCATTTCTTCGACTTTCTATATTATCCATATTCGCTTGTTGATTTGTATTCCCACTACTTATGAATTTCAATAAGTCTTTATTCTTTGAGGGTTCTCTTGTCGGAATCCGAAAGATAACCTCATCTTTAACTATTGCAGTCATTTTGAAGCCAGCATATTGTCTTAAAGATCCGGGATAAGTTTCAATCACTGTTGGTTCGGAATCTCTCGATAATGTTGGGAAAAATGCAGATTGCAAAGGAATCCTTTGCTTGTCAGCCCATGGGCCGTAATGTATAGTTGCCATTGATAAATGAATTTCCACACCGTGCTCAGGAGCAGAATTAATGTTAGATGATAATGGATAATGTGTTGTGGTTGTAGGTCCCAAGGGTATTGTTCCCAAACAGTCATAGTAATAAATAATCCTAGTGGAAATCGAATCCACAATTAGACTATATTTTGCGTATTGTTCATCAGCATGAATAAGATTCAAGAGGTTGTAATCTTCCTTTTGATCTCCAATATATCTTCTTAACCCCTTCCATTGCTCTTGAAGCATATCAGAGTCATTTTCATTTTTATGTTTCAATTTACCAGATAATTTATCGTAAACCTTATGAACTTTTTCGATTGCAGATTGATACTTGAACCAATGTTTATATCTCTTAATCGTACTTATTTTGGTTGATTTATTATTTCCGTCATTCTTATAAATCTCATTATAATTTGCATAAGTAGATTTAACATCCTTGAGCAGATACTTTTTCTTATTATATTCAATATTAGGCTTCATCCATAACTGAAAGTTCTCGAAATTAAGATCGTATAAGAATCGATGGTTGTCTAGAACATTTGGAGCTTTTATGACATCTATAAAGCCATTTGAAGTTTTATAAGATGCAATTAAGATCGATGGCGTAGAAGCATTTCCAATTACGATAGCCCCCTTTTTAATACGAAGCTTTATAGGAAAGATTTTAAGTAAAAGTTTTAATTGAGACTCCATTTTAGATGAAGCTTCATCACATGCTGATTTTGTTTCTGATCTACTTCCAGTGAAATTGGTATCAGATATCGAATTTTCAACCTTAGAATTTCTGAACCTTAGGTTGTTCAGAGTTGTTGATTCCCCTGAAATAAAAGATGAATTGGAACCTGAACTGGAACTTTTTGGATTATCACTTGAAACTGAACTACTTCCTGTGTTTTTATTACCATTGGCTTTATTTAAAGCATCTAGGATCTGGTCAAACGCCATTGATCTATTATACATGAAAATTTCCAATCCATCAAGCATTAACAATAATTTCGATGGTAATTTCTTATTTAAATACTCATCTGTTTCACGATTTTCATTTTCAAATGATTTATCAAAATAATATTCAGGAAGTTTAGGTAATTTAAATAACCAATATCTCCATGTAAGATTCAAATTTAAGATGCTAATGGTATAATCTTTGTTCACTATGGTAACATTTTTCATAAAGAGTCTACCTCCCAATGGACTTAATTTAAAAGACTCTATATTAATGCTTATTTTATAGTGTTTCCATAATAATAGTTTAAGAATAAATGATAAAATAAACCCCACTAACCTATTAAAATAAAAAACGAATGCTATACCCAAAACAAGGGCTAAGATCCAGTCTACCAAGTAAATCCAACTTGACCCCAGTAAATGCAGCGTTGAGGTTTCTGCTACAAACTGCAGTTGGAAAGCCATAGTCGACACGTTTTGTATATAACCTTTGGCTTTTGCAACCTATGTAACTTGGAAAATATTGAGTTTGCTTAATAAGTTTGAAATATCTTTTATATTTTTCTAGCTATGTGCCTATTTTTGTTTTGTGAACCGAAGTACAAACACAAAATATAAATATAATTATAACCAAAAAAAACAAATACAATTTAACCATCTTATCATCTACACAAGCAATGAGCAATCACATATTCACTGACCAGGAAAATGCTCTAAAGATGAGTAATCCAAAACTAAATAAGACCATCGATGTAGAGAACTCGTTTAACTTTCGTGGTAAACAATCGATAAAACAAGAGAAGGAGCAACAACAACAACAAGGTCAACAATCATCAATCAATCCAACACCCGGTGCGCTTGGGCTTAAAAGGTTCGCTAGAGTACCTTTAGGTGGTAAAGATCAGAATAAACTATCTTTGAATAGATCTCATACTAGTATAAACAATGCCAGTAAAAATGCTCCTATTCAAACCAACAACAACATACCCAATTTCAACTTTCAAAGGAGAAAAACATTAACCCCCAAACCACCATCACTATCCAAGGCAAATTCATCATTGGGATTTATCCATCGTCATATCGATATAGCAAAAGTGGACAGTACAGAAAATATTACCAAACGTGAATCGTTCTTGAATGAAGATGTTTCAGAATTAAAGCAGGTTAGAAATATAGGATCTGAATTTGCAAATAGAAGCAAGGAGTTGGTTCATACGGCTAATTCAAATGACAACTTATATAAAGCGGATGTTGCAGAATTACCTCCTGTAACTCAACAGCTACAAGATACAGTCACGTCGTACACGAATACTTTAAATTCTTTGAACTTAATACACCATGATATACATTCTAATAATGTTGATCCAATAAAGAGAGTATCCAAAAAAAGGAAAATTGATGATTTTATATTTCGCAAGAATAACGACTTGACAGATATTTATGACGCCGAAGTGGAAAACATTCCTGATAAACCAAAACCCCTTTCATATATCCCTTTATACATGGATCCATTAAATGACGATGATATGGAATTTTTTGAAAAGTCAAATAGAACAAAGCCGGCTAGTGCCGAAATTCAGGAATCAAGACCAATTTCTATGAACGACGACATGGAACTTGTATTTGATTTCGAAGTGGATAAAGAAGAAGAAATTGATTTGAAACCAAATGAACTTGGTTTAACCATAGATGAATTGAACGACTTATTAGATTGAATATTAAGCTACAATGTTTTACTCTGTAATGGTACTTGTTGAGTATTTATGTACAAGTAAAGATATATAAATGAGATTGTGATTCCTATTTTGTAGTTGTTTCTCTTAAAATAGTAAAACCCGTTCAATAACTGTATTATAACATGAACGCCATAACAACCAATTTGTTTATTTTGGAACATCCTTTGTCAATACAAATTCAGTAATGATATCGATGTTAGCTTCAGGCAACGAGTCACCATCTATAGTTTGCTTTTGAATATCACTCTTGTTGAGTAAGTTGACCGGCAATAAGTTTTTCATTTTATATATATCATTCTTTTCCAAATACCAATTATCTTTAGGAAATTCAATCTCTATTTCAACGTATAAATCTCCTTTCTTTAATGAAGTGGATGAAGAAGAAGAACTTCTTGAAAACCAACTATTTTTGACCGGCTCTTTACATGGCATGCCTTCATTCTTGATCTTGATGAAATCACCAGGTCTGATGACTTGACCAGGTTTGGTGGCAATTTTTATCCCACGTCCATCTAGATGCTTCAAGATGACTTTTGAAAACCCACAAAGCGACTCGACCAATGGTATCTTAAACTTCGTAAATAAGTCATCATCTTTTCTAACAAAAGTTGAATGTTCCTTGCAGTAGAAAGTCATTCTAATGTCCCCAGTTTCTTTACCTGGATATTCGTCTGATTCTTTTCCTAAAACAATTGTCTCCCCAGATTTAGATCCCCGTACTATTTCGAATTCCAAAATTTTTATTTCTTCCATTACTTTAGATCCCTGACATTTCTTACATTGATCTTTAGGACGAGATATTTTACCAGTACCATCACACTTTGTACAACTAACATGCTGGCGGTTTATGAAACCAGGTGCAATTCTTTGGATTTTGGTTACTGAACCTTCACCATCACATACACCACACTTTTTGAAAATTGAATGCTTTTTGCAACCAGTACCGTTACAACGAGAGCATATTATGTTTCTAGTTGATGTAGTTCGAATGACTTTACCTTTGTATAAATCTTCTAATGTCACTTCGACTTCAAGCTCGGCATCTTCAGTTCTCTCCTTTTGTTTATTCGATTTCGAATGATTGGCCCCGGCATAACCATTCCCATTCATTGAATTGAAGAAATTGAAGAAATCGTCAGCTCCATAAGTATTACCTGATGCTCCATAAAAATTATCAAATGGCGTGCCACCAAAATCATACTCTGCATATCCATTTTCATATGAATGATCTTGATATCCAGCTCTACCATTTTCAGTTGATCCATACAAATCATATTCATCACGTCTTTTCTCATCATTTAAAATCTCATAAGCATGTGAGATTTCCTTAAACTTGGTTTCTGCATAGTCCCTATCCTCTTCGGTTACTTTATCGGGATGGTAACGTAATGCAAGTTTCCGATACGCTTTCTTAATGTCCGTTCCAGTAGCCGATGACTCGATTTCTAGTATTTCATATAATGTGCTCATTGTTTATTTAAATCGAGCGTGGCTCTAAAGGAAATAATTTGTACGCCTAATCTTTGTATATTCTGATATGATGGAGCATTTTTTTTTTGGTCTACATATTTTTTTTGTAGTTCTGTACTAGTGGGGTGAAACAAAAACAGAATTGTGAGAGACAAAATAGAGAAGCCGACTCAATAGTATTATTCAAAAATAAGAAATTCATGTCCTGTAATAAGCCATTTGAGCCTTGAGTTCTTTCAGTTGATATTGTTTCTACACCAATTATACGAAAGATTTAATAGGTATATTTGCCAGTATTCGGTAAATTTTGCGGATCTCTTTTTTTAAAATATTTGCAAAAAATCTGGAATTAGTGTAAAAAGAATTGCGAACTTAATTACAAAAAAATAGAGCAAAAAAATTTATACCGACACGAGCAGGGTTCGAACCTGCGCGGGCAGAGCCCAAAGGAACCTGCATCCTTCGCCTTAACCACTCGGCCATCGTATCCAGTCTAGTAAATATTTGAAATTAAAAGGCTATCTTCACACAGTGCAAGGCATTTACTAAACTTGAAAACAGAGTGAGTATTGAGATAATCTAGTGTTTGAAGAGGATATTTAGTGAATTCAATTGTACAGCGAATGTACTAGAAGAGATGATAAAAAAAAACCCGTTTTTGTAAAATTCTATCTAAAAACTCGTAGTATAGAACAGCAAACTTTCTCATAAAATAAATAAATGCTCATTACTAGCATATTTAAATTAGATATAAAAATTAGTAATAGAGAAAATCGATTTACAAAATCTACTCAAAAATCGTGCACAGGCCTTAAAAAGATCTATTGCCGAAATTACTAAGAATAATGTTTGAACAAGGGCTACTGTGGAAGATGACAACGTATATTTTCTTGCTCATATTAATTCTCCGCTCTGGATTCTCGATCTCTTCGTAGCCGGCCACGTTGTCATAAGATTTGCCACCTCCGGTGTGTAAGTGCGGAGGTTATCTTCCCCATAAAGTGGTGCATTTGTGTTTTGCACATTTTATTTTTCGGAGTTCGGAAGCGAAATTAACCGCTATCTACTGCATATCTAAATACTTCTCCACTCCGAAGGCATATTCGGAGTTTGAATTCCATTACCTTAACACAAATAATTCTAAAACTATAAATACCCTCCAGATCCGATTTCAAAAATTTCTGTATTCCTTAATACTTTATTAATTTATATATATAAATTACATATATCATAATCCAAATGACTACAATGGCCTCTTTATTCGATGACAGCTTTCCAACTAATGTATTGTTGAAATATACTAATGCTACACAACAACCGCTCCACTTGGATTTGGCTAAGGAATTACCTAACAAGAGAGTCATTTTCAGCTCACTCGACAGTACTGGTGAATTACCACAATACTTTAGTCGTATAAACGAAATTAAGAATAAAGGTGTCGATAAAGTTATTCTTTTAAATACAAATGCACCTGAAGATAATTTTTCGGTTTTACAAGCAGGTGGAATTGATGACGACTTTGTTGTTTTTGCAACTGATACCGATGCTGCTTTATCAAGCGAATTAGGTGAAGACTATGTTGTTTCTTCATCTACTGGTAAAAGAAATGGTCATTACACTGCTATCGTCGAAAATGGTAGACTCACTTACTTAAGCAATGGCTCAGAAGATAACATCAACTTGTTGTTGAGATTAAATGCAGCTTACTTATAAGGATTTGGTTGCATCTGGTATGCATACTATATATTCTTATTATATAAATTTAATAAATTCTGTGAAACTTTAAATATGGATCAACTAAATTATTGCAATGATTAACTATGATTCAAACAATAGTACAAGGTGAGTCAAATATGCAGTATATGTTTTTGTAGCCCCCACAAACCTAAAAGGAGACTCCTTTTTTTTTGTCGTTTATTTTTGTGAAAGATTTCCTTTAATCTAAACAATAACAACCTAAACAAAAAACCTTGAGAGAAAATTTCTAAAACAACACACGTAATATGAGAGAACTCAAACATGTCTTATATACAGGTCAGTTAAAATCTCACTCAACCCAGAACGAAAAATGAACAGATAATCACACTTTGTCGATTTATTTTTAACATTTGCCCTTTGCTCTTTACTTATATACTCCATAGTTTATAAACAAAAAAAAACAATATATTACAATGGTATGTTATATTCTATGAGAATTGATTGATTGATTGAGCGAATTGATATACCGTGAATGCAAATGTCTTATCTCCTTTTTTGAACGAAGGTGATCCCGTTTTTGTTGCAGCTTGCATAATGTCCGTTCACAATAGAAACATGTTACTAACATCCACTAGTCTAGATCCGGGTATGTCCTAATAATACGAACCTTTCAAGGACTTAATTGACTTTAATACTAACAATCTTCTAGTGTTGCTGTCGCTGACGAATCCTTAACTGCTTTCAACGATTTGAAATTAGGTAAGAAATTCAAGTTCGTTATTTTCACATTAAACGACAAAAAGACCGAAATCATTGTTGAAGAAACCTCAACAAACACTGATTACGATGCTTTCTTGGAAAAATTGCCAGAAAATGAATGTAAATATGCTGTCTACGACTTTGAATATGAACTCGGTGGTGGTGAAGGTAAGAGATCTAAGATCGTCTTCTTCACATGGTCCCCAGACACTGCCCCAATTAGATCTAAGATGGTTTATGCTTCTTCCAAGGATGCTTTGAGAAGAGCCCTTAATGGTGTTTCTTCCGACATTCAAGGTACTGACTTTTCTGAAGTTGCTTATGAATCTGTCTTTGAAAAGGTTTCTAAGTCTGCTGGTTCTCATTAAATTGTTTAATCATAAAGAAGTAGTCGTAGTCGTTTCATATTATCAGTATTATATAAGTTCATTTTACAAGATTTAAAAGTAAAAAAAGAGGAATCTATGATGAATGTAAACTAGCTTATCAAGAGCTAACTAAAAAAATACAATTGTGTATTGTAGGATCTGTGGCTATTTAATAAGTCGTTCGATATCCCTGTGCGAATCTAACCTGCAACTTTCAAACCGTCGTACCTACGTAACGTAAAACATGCGAAAAATTAAGCATTTTGATTGGAACTTTAAAACATGGAAAAAAGAAAATATGAGTCCATCTTCGTACTGTCAAAGGCATTTATTCAATTTTTTTTTTTGCATTTAAACGGTCTCCAGCAACACAATTTGTGACTGCATTTCAGAGATACTTTTGTAGAAAAAAAAACACTCTGTTGAGCCATCTCTTATTTCAAGATACAATTGAAGCAAGAGATAGTTTACATAGACTGTAGGTTTTAGGAGAGTAGCACTTAAAGTATATGAAAATCTTTGATCTTTTTTTTTTGGTATATGCGCTTTTTGTAAAAAAAAAAGATTGATCCTTTTAACTGATTCGGAGAAAGATTGAGTATTGAGAAATAAAGAATCCCGCCCCATAATTAAATTGCTTGGTTTTAACGAACAATTCATACATATTTTTTTAAGCGTATTATCATCTAGAGTATCTGAAAACAATATCTTGGACATCAGAAACGTGTGATAATTATTATCATTTGAACTCTTGAAGATATCAGTGGTAATACACGTACATAAGAAAAAAAAACTAGACAATGCCGCCTGGAAGGCTCCCTAGAGCTACTCTAGAGCAAAAAGTGCTGATACTAGATTTTTATCATCAATCCAATAGACCGCAACTGGAGACCGTCGATCGTTACAAGAATGATATCTCGATTTCAACATCCTCATTTAGTGAGTGGCTTA
Organism: Kodamaea sp. yHQL449; assembly: GCA_030582715.1. NCBI lineage: Eukaryota > Fungi > Ascomycota > Pichiomycetes > Serinales > Debaryomycetaceae > Kodamaea > Kodamaea sp. yHQL449. The sequence goes on along the minus strand of JAJMGT010000035.1, from coordinate 286,563 downwards.
AGAATGAAAATGAATTAAGAGATCGCTTGAAACAAGCAGAAACTTCATTTTCAAAGCACAGCAGACGTAAAGTTAAATTCAAGTATGAAAAAATCAATCAAGCCATGGACATGCTCGTGAAACAAAGAATGGAAAGAGATGAACCAATCAATGAGCCTTTATTAAGAGAACATTGGTCAATATATGCGCATCAATTTGGTGTCGATGACCCAAAAAGATTGGTTGGTTTCAGTCATGGTTGGTTATCGCAATTCAAAAAGAGACATGGACTAAATAAGAACAACATGTGTGGCACGTCTTCCCTAATGGACGGTGACGGAACCAACAATGATATTTCTTCCAACTCTATTGCTGGAGTGGCATCCAAAACTGTTCTTAATTCGTCAGGTGTTTTGTTAACATCCCCTACGTCTACATCTTCCGCAACGTTAAAGCAATCTAATAGCAACAATAGCCATTCCCCATTACCCAACTCCCCAAATTCACCATCATCTACTTCATCACCCAACAACCAACAGCATAATAATACAAACGCAGAATCCTCAAACGCAGTAGCGCAGTTCAATATTCCACCTTTACAACAGCTTGAGCAGACTTCGCGTATTCATTTACAGCCTATACAACTACCTCAACATAGCCAACAGCAACGTCAACGTGCTGAATATTCTACGACAGCTTTCAATCGGAACATTGCCGATAATCCAGACGTGGGACCTACTAACAACTTCGACAGTGACCCTAGTACTGACAACTCAACGTCTGATGATTTAGGTAATTCTACTAACTCGTCAAATACTTCCAATGCTTCAAATTCTTACGACTTAATGAACACCCAGCCAGCATCAAAAATCAACAATACAAATAATGTTAACAACAATAACACATCTGCTAATAACATAACTTCAACAGTTGAATCTGGATCCTCGAGAAATCAATTCCGTCCGGAGCAAGGTCTCAATTTCTCGACAGGTACCCCTAATCTTGCTATCTCGAATTTAGTGTTGTATCAACAAATTCAGCAGCAGCAGCAGCAGCAACAACAAATACAACAACAGCAAAGCCAAAATAAGCATAGCCAAAACCATGTTACTGGCTCTGCTTCTAACAGCAGTATGCACAACCATAATAACCATAGCGCTACTTCAGTTCGGAACGCAAATCATAATCAAAAAAATCAACAGAAACATCGCGTGAACCCACAAAACCAATTCTATCTGCAGAAAGATTCCACTTCATTTGAATATCAACAACAATTAAGAGCTCATTATGAAAAACAAAAACACCAATTTGAGCAGCAAAGGTTGTCTAGATCAAATGCTATGATTATGAATGGTAGTAATGGTAACAACAATGGCAACAACAATATAAGTAACAATAATAATTATGATAACTCGAATTCACTTGCTCCAATGGTTACGCCTACAGGCACAAATACTCCGGTAAGTGTTACCCCTATACCCGCTAATCTGAGATCACCACCTCTCAGAACCCCCTTGACTCAAAGCCCACAACCGGGTCGTCAAAATGGAAATTCTAACGTCGCTAACAATTTAACTCAACCTATTGCTGTTGCCTCAGGAGTACCTTCAAATCATTCTCTTCTGTTATCTTCGACCTCTGATGCTGTTAGCAATCCTACTGCCGTGTCAAATGGTGCTCCTGCTTCGGCATCCAATCCTAATGCTACAACCGATGCTGTTCTGGCAATCAGTGCCACTGATATAGAACGGTTCATCTATATATTTGCAGACCGTTTCTTCCATGATCATCAATATGAATATCCACAAACTATGAAGGTTTTTCAAGAATTCAAAAACTCTTTTTTCAATGAAATGATTATTAATATGAGATCAAAGAAGCCTACTCAACAGCCATTATCAGCTGTGGATTCTATTATACAGCCTAGGCAACTACAGGCACCTCCATCTTCTTCCTCGCATCATCATCAAGTGAGCAATACCCAATTACACCAACAAGCTCGCGCTCACCATCAACCACCACATCATCAGCAGAATAACCACAACCAGCATAGTCATCGCCACCATCACAATCAACAGATCAAGCAAGCACAACCACTCCAGCAACTGCCTCAGACTACTATGTCAGCTATCGACGACTTATTTATCAGATCCGCGGTTTTACAAGAACCTACTAGATCTACTGGCTTATCCCCAACAGCTATTCATTCTTCGATGAATAGTCAGAATCATGCACAACTTCAGCAGCTCAATCAGCATCAAATTCGTGGGAATTTAGGTGGTAGTGGAGTTGGCGGAGGAGTGGATTCGTTGATTGGTGGACAAATTTCACGAGGCTCTTCGAATTTAAACTCAGGTACTGGAGCAGGAATTGGTGACATCGCTACTGGAGCTTCAAGTATTACAAGTCTCGGTAACCCAAACAAAAGATACAAAATGGAAAGGTAAGTCATCAGATCTTTGCCTATTTAATTTATTGATACTATCGCTTCTGGTCAACATATATGTATATATAACGGTCCCTTTTTAATTCCTTTTTATTATTATTAGTATTTTCTTAGCTATTTACAAATCCTACATTAAATTTGAAGATAAAAACATTCTTTTAGTGATCTAGTTCAACTGGATGTATTAGTACTTTTGAATAAGTTTTAACATGTAAGTATGTAAGTTGTATTCTGACTAATCTTAAACTTCTTCAAAATAAGGTCTCACCAGTAAATCTCATTAAAGTCCTTCTTGCTTAAATATCGACATATGATGTCTGCTCAGATTCATATATACTGTGTTAATGCTTATTCCTTGATAATCAGTCTAATTGCAATTTTTTGGTTGTAGTAAATTATATACAGGACCAACCTCGCTTATCCTTACTCGTCACAAAAAAAAGACTACATCCGTGTATATTCCGCTCTAAATATCTGTCAATTAACCGCATTTTATCTTTTTGTATTATCTTTATTTCTTTTTTTTTTCGGGGTTAGTAGCGGCCATTTCCACAGATGGCGGTATACCCAAGTATGATTCAGAAGTTATTAGTTTCGTGGTTGATTTTGAAACTAATAAAATCAAAAAAAAAACAAATTTGCAATTGACAAAGGTATATTGATTTAAATTCAGTGATTGCGCAGGGCAATAAAGGTAATTCTTAGTCAGATATAATTATTTTTCAAGACCCTTACCTCACGAACAGTAATTGAAAGGATTACTGTATTGAACCAGAATCAATTGAGTCTTACAAAATGATAAAGGTCTTATGTATTGGAATGGGAGGTGTTGGTGTGGTTTCTAGTTACGTTCTTTCTCTCAATAAGGACGTAGAAATCACAGCAGTGATTCGATCAGATTATGAAGCAGTGACACAGCGAGGCTATACTATCTCATCAATTGATTATGGTGGAAGAAGGAAAAATAATGATCCTAATGAATCTGAGAATGCGATCAAAGGATTCAGACCACATATCGTGGCTAAATCGTTAAATGAAATAGACGAACTGTCTACTGATAAATTTGACTATATTGTTGTTTCTACCAAGGTTATTCCTCGTAATGAAGGAAATATTTGGGATGAAATTGAGCACAACAAACATAAATTATTGAAGCCGAATAAAGGGACCAGTATTGTTTTGGTCCAAAATGGGATTGAAATTGAAAAGTATTGGTACAAGTTATTTGAATCTGCCAATTTCATAAGTGGTGTAACATACATTTCTTCTGTCAACGTCAAGTCTTTTGTGACGCAATACGGTACTGATAATGTTTTATTCGGCTTATTTGAGTTTAATAATAAGAAATCAAATTTAATTGGCCATGAGTCATTGAAAAAGTTCGTCGACTTATACGACAATGAGTACAATAAAGTTAGGATTGATAATAATGTAAGATTCATAAGATGGAAGAAATTGTTGTATAATGCTAGCTACAACACTGTTTGTTGTCTCACAGATACAGATGTGGGGAACTTATACGATTTGAAAAACAGTGAAAATATAATTGAGAGGGTTATTCGTCCATTAATGCAAGAGGTTAAGTTTGTTGCAAATAAGGATTTGGCCTTATTGAATAGAGATAAACCAGAATATAATACGTATATGACGGATGAGCATGTTGAAAATATGCACAAGTTGACTGAAAAGTTTGACGCTCCCAATAATTACCAGCCCTCAATGTTGGTTGATTTAAGAAATGGTCGCATGATAGAGTTGGAGATTATATTAGGTAATATTATCAAGGTTTATTCATCAATGGTTGATAACGAAGAAAAATTGCTCAAGCGCGATATTCCATATTTGAACCTTTTATATGCCTTGTTGACGTTGGTTCAACATAAATTACAGAATTAAAAGTAAAGTTTATAATATTTTATAGCGATGAAAAGAATTGAATATATACCATGTAATCATAAAATTATTGACATTGAGTCAAACGAGAACTATAAGAAAAAATGTACCCAGCAAAACGGTATAATCCGTTATAAAACATTTGTGAAATCAACCTCATTCTTTTGAGTTATTGTCAATTCATTTACCCTAGCTTCCATTAAACGCATTTCCAGTACCTCAACGGTGACCTTAGGGATCGTATCATTTTGATCAATTTGCTTCACGTTACTTTTGGAGCAATCAGGACAATTGCGACATTGTTTTGAGCCGTCTTCCATTACAATTTCTCTACCACTACTGCAATGACTTTTTTCGGTTTCTTGTTTATCTCCTTCCGTTACTTTTTGACGTACGCTAACTCGTTTTCTAGTGTGTGATTTATGCATTTTATTAGGATTATTCGAACGCTGAAAAGTTGGAGAAAGCGTTTTATCCAGCGAAGGATTCACCTTATTTATCTTTGCTGTGATCTCTTCATCACTAATGTGTTTTGCGTATAAATAATTTCTTAACGCCATTATGTAATCTATTGGTTGCAAAATGATTAGTCCAATATTTTTCTATTCTGTGCTAAAGCTTATATTTATATAAATTGTTTGTCTCAGAATTTTATGGTCCACTTTTCACCAATATGCACGTTCATGCTTGTGAGATAATACTGTCAATTGTGATCCCACATATGCATAGGGCAGCTCGGTTGCTACATCTTCGAGGCGTTAGAATCGTAAGACTTTTGTTTCCGTTTTTATTTTTGGCTCATGTATTTAAAATGCACATGCACAGAAAACCACACGCATTTCTTTTTATAAAATTTCAAAGTGGTTCCACTTTTTTTTTTTCTTCGCTTTTCAAAAATGACCTGAGGTTTTTCGGAATTAGTTGAGTTTGTGTAGCGTGAATATTACTTATTAGTAAGATTCTTAATAGTTATAGCAAGCTACTACTTGCTAACAAGGCTTACGTATATCGTTAAATGTAAAAGTGAAAAAAAAATACATTCAAAAGTTGGTCCGCGTCATTTCTCTTAAGAATAAACTAGTAATATGAGAGATTGAATAGATTAGTCATTAAAATTTCTTAAAGTCAATAAATAAAGTCTAACTAAAAAAATTGAGCACTTGAAATGCGTCAAATAAAGATCATACATATTATAACCGCTGAACCATTAAAATAGAGTAGAAAAAATCTAAAAGAAGAAAGATCACACTAAAATTATAAGCGAATCAAATTTTTGGGTGTATGACACTAAATGAGAAAAGTATGATGGCTTGTAACATAAATAATGAGATACTTTCCACCGATCTGCGTAGCGTCGTAAAACCGAATAAGTTAAAAATAAAACATGACTTCATGAAAACCAATCACAGATTCCTAGAAAATAGCAGAATGAAGAAAATCAAACCAGTTGATGATTTTGGTGGGATAATTTCAACCCGACAATAATAATACCAAGCGAAATTGTTAAAAACTTAAGTTTCAACCCGTCGTCTACTAACTGTGGTTGCTGATTCTTCTTTTTCTTATTCTTCTTCATGGCGCCAGCACCCAAGATCAAGTATTGGATCTGTTTAAGCATTCCTAACTCTTCTTCACTAGATGAAGTATTTGCGCTGTCACCTTCCCATTCTGATTCGGGACCACGTTTGATTTCTATTATACCATTTTCAATATCATTTTTAATATTTTTCTCGATCTCGGTATTGTCAAAATCATTTTCAGCATCATTGTCATCTTCGCCGTTCTCATCATCATCACTTGAATTATTTGCAGAAATATCTTTGTATTTTCTACTATTGAGTTCGTTTTCAGAATCGGGGAACTCGGCATCAACAGATTCTATATCTAGTAAGTCATCGTAATTTAAGTATGCCTGCAAACCATTGGAGAAAATGCGTTTTGTGAATTTATCATTGTGATTCAAAAATCCATAATCATCTTCATCTTTGGACTCATTGAAAAGTGGGGCTAAACCCTTGTTCAAAATTCCGACCGCAATGCTATCTGGACTTGAATTGGACGTACCTCCTGGACTCGATGAAGCTTCATTAAAAATAGAATGTCTGTTGGTGCCATAATTCTTGGACAAGATAGGGTTGATCGATACGGACCTTAACACTCTTTTTTTATGAATCAACATATCCTTTGACTTCTCAATCAACTTGGCATCCGAATATTCAATTTGTTTACTCACATGGCTTAAAGCCTTAAGTGTTCTAGCTGATTGTTTTTTAGATAATTTCTTAATATTCTTTTTCTGTTTCTGGAATTCAAAGCCAATATAACTCAATAATTTTTCATTATGCAACTTCAAAGATTGCAATTCAAATCTTAATTTCATGATTTCCTCTTTGCTGATGTCGAGTGATGGTTGATCCATAATAAAACTTGATCTTTTTGATGATGAGTTCGTTGTAAGTGAATTTCTATTTGAACCAGGTATGTTGTCATCATAACCGCCACTAAGCGCCATGAATGCATTATTTCTAACACTTGTTCTAACAGAACCATTGGTATTCCTGCGCCCATTGTGTGAGATTGGAACTTCATCTATACGATCAATTCCATTTTTATCTTGAACTTGTTGTTCGAACTCAACTTTTATAGGGAAAATATCGTGACTATTGTAGCGTGAATGATTGGGCTTGTTGCTCGAATATCTGTTGACCACTTTTGGTTCTTTATGATCCATTTCGAAAAATGAAGTAGTTTGATTGCTTGCTAGCTTTAATGGGGATAGCACAAATTCTTCTGGACTGTCAAACTTTGGTGAGGTCTTTAATTTCAGAGGTAATGACTTACGCTTTTTCAGTATTGAGTCTGAATCTGGTGAAGGAGGGAAATTTGTACCGGTTAAGTTCTTATTTTGAAGTGGAGGGAAATGAAAGTTATTGGAGATGTCTATCGATTCTTGAGTTGTGTAATTATGCTGCTGCTTGATTGGAGAAGACGAATTGTTTTCGAGGTCTTCTGCGAGATAACTCAATATATTTTCATTCAGTATTCCATCGCTATTTTCGTCATCATCAGTAAGCTCATTCATGGTGTGAATATTCTTGAAGTTATGTATAACACTTGAATTGATTTCTGATGCATTCTCGACATCTTCTAATAAATCAATATCAGCATCAACATGTATTGAGTTTTTGCTAGAGTTTTGATTTGATAATATTTCATTTTCCTTGGTGAGTAATTCGATCTGATCAATGAGTACTAATCTTGAATTTCTTTCTAATTCGAAATTACTTTGCAATACTTTAAAATCGATTAAGAGTCTGTTAAACTTTTCTGAAATCTCTAAAATGTCTTGTAAATCGTCGTTTGTAGTAACAGGACTCATAAGAGTGGAACTAGTACCATTGGAGGTAGTAGGTGAAGATTCAATAACTTGCTTGGGATGATTTACTATTTCTTGAGAAGATGCAATAGTTGCAAGTTTTTCATTTTCATTTTTTAAATTGGTTACTTCATAATTCAATTTTTTAACTTTAAGTTGTAAATCGGTGATTAATTCTTTATAGTAATATATTTCCTTAGAGAGTAATTCCTTGTTTTTGGAATAATCTTCATGAGTTGATTTGATATATGATTCAAAATTTGATAACTTCTCCTTTTGTTCTATTATAATCTTCTCTTTATTCCGTGATTCAAGTTCCATTTGACTATAATCATGCGATAATTCGTTATTTTTAAGTAAAATATCAGTGTATTGTCTTTCCAATTTTTTATAATCAAGTTGCAAATTGGCGAGTGTTTCGTTCAACAAAGAGTCCTCTTTTTTAACGAAAGGACTCGAAGTTGAAGATGACAACACCTTCTTTCTTCGAATAGGCGATTCTTTTTGTCTGGACGACATTGCAATTGGAGATTTGTTGATATTGTTTGAATATTCGTTTAATGAATTCAAAGATGTCTTGTGAGACAATGGCCGTAATTGGGCAGGAGAAGTAGGTGATGGGTTGTTTATTGATTGACTGATTAAACTTGTGCCTTCATTCTCCTTAAAATCATTCATGTTATGTAAATATACAATCGATGCCTATGATTTTTTTTTGTTTTTGATTACTTCCTTTATGTGTGGAAACAAGTGGAGTGATTCAATTGGTTAACGAGTGAAAATAAGTTGGTAGTTTGAACGAATGTATAAATTGAATGAAGTTGTTGATTGATTCGAAGAAACAAATTGATTTTGATCTTTGGACAACGATATGAATTTGAATCTCTAAGTTTTAGTCAAATCAAAACAAAGAAGTTGAATGATGAAGTCTTCGCTTCCTGGAAAGAAAATGATAAAAACGTAGATTTGATTTGAAGACCAAAGTTCCTATAAAGGTAGGTATGTATGAATTTTTTTTAATTTATTAGTAGTTGTGCTCAATTTTGGTTGTGAGTTCTGTTGTGATTTTTTTGTATTATCGTACACAGAGAGGGGCACAACCTTATAGAATTGGAAATCAACAAAATTACAAAACTGAGATAGTTTTTCACAAAACAAAATAGAGAACAAAAAAAGCATTCCATAATTTAATTTGCATTATGTTTCAGATTGCTACATTAAAGAAGATGATAGTACAATTGCTTACGTAGTAGCTCACCATATATTTACTTCATCTTGATTCGACGAAATGTATAGAGTGCTACAATCCGAGAGAAGAGGTTAAAAGTTGACAATATTTTTTTTTGTGTTGTTTGTATTTACATATTTCCTATTTAAGATTAATGCATTTTAACACAACAAAAATATTGTGCGAGACAGGTTGAATACGCCGATATCTCACGATTTATTCAGTGTAAAACGGGTATTTTGATGAATAAGTGGGTTGATTTTGACCGGATTTTCCGCTTGTCTCAATATATATGATCCCTGATGCGCGCGTTTATTTTTAAATCCCGTCAAGATAAACATTGTTTTTTAAAGACTCCTATATTCTGATTCGATTTTTCAATGCGATTGAGATACTAAAAAAATATAACTCGGATAATTATTTTGTATTACCTTTGAATTCTCTATATACAATTTCATACTATACACGTACATTTAATGTACTTTAATGATCCTAACTTGTTCGATTACTACTTTGTACAAGTTTCCCTTGAAATGCGATATGCTGAAAATGAGACAAACTCACATTGTCTGTTTTAGATTAACGTTCATAAGATGTTAATAATCGGATTTATAAGTTTTGGGCAGCATTTTGAGCTTGTTGATAAGAATTACCAACGTTCAACTTCTTGGACATGTCGTGCTTAATGATATTTGCTCTCAAAATTCTAGGATCATTTCTCAAAGTTCTCAATAAGTGTGACTGAACGTTGGCAGATACATCAAATCCCATAAGAAAGTGATACCCTTGAAAATACTTTTCTTGTTCTTTGGTCATAATTTTTGGTAAAGGTTTAGCACCAATACTAGTAATATCACGGATGACACCTCTATTTTTAAGGATCATTTTACCAATGGTAGAAGCAATCTTGACAGCTTCTTTGCTGGTTTTGACTGGATCCGTTATACGAGCAATAGCAAGCAACTCATAGTACATTTTTTATGTCTGATTTTTATAATACTGTCTCACTCTTACGAATTTAAGCTTCTTCAATCGTTGATAAAAATTTTTTTTACTGTTCACATGTCGTAACAAAAATGTCGCAAACTTTTTTTTTTTTCTCTCGGTTCAAGTTGATTGACCCCGGAATCAATTTGTTATCATGATTCACTCTCACGTGCTATGATGTTCCCCAGTAATTTTAAAATAACGTTTATATATATAAATCATTGGAGGTGGATTTAAAAAATATGGTTGACTTACTTTAAATAATATTTTTCTTCAAAAATGGCTACCAACATTACCTGGCACGAAAACTTAACTCACGCAGAACGTCAAACTTTAAGAAAGCAAAAAGGTGTCACTGTGTGGTTGACTGGTTTATCTGCAAGTGGAAAATCAACTATTGCTTGCGCTTTGGAACAATCTCTTTTAGCTAGAGGTGTCAATGCATATAGATTAGACGGTGATAACGTTCGGTTTGGGTTAAACAAGGATTTGGGGTTTAGTGAAGCAGACAGAAATGAAAATATCCGTAGAATATCTGAGGTTGCTAAATTGTTCACAGATTCGTGCTGTGTGACATTGACCAGTTTCATCAGTCCATACAAACAAGACCGTCAGTTGGCAAGAGAATTACACGCTAAGGATAACCTTCCATTCGTTGAAGCTTATGTTGATGTGCCTATTGAAGTTGCTGAAAAAAGAGATCCAAAGGGGTTATATAAAAAGGCTAGAGAAGGTATCATCAAGGAATTCACCGGTATCAGTGCCCCATATGAAGCTCCAGAAGTTCCAGAGATTCATTTGAAGAATTATGGTGATGTTTCGATCGAACAATCTGCTCAACAGATAATCGATTACTTGGTGGAAAAGAAATATATATAATAGAGTTTTGCATCAATAATTTTTTTATTTATTATCATAGAACTTAAATACTTTTATCACTTTTTCAAACTGTCTAATCTTGCTTGTAAGCTATCTTCGTCGGATAATCCACTAGTACCACCATGGCCACCGACGGCTTGAGCAACTCTAGCTTGGCTTTCTTCACCGGCATCAATGGCGTTTGGTGTATCTTTCAAAGTTGTATTCAAATTCACTTCGATCTCATCCAAAACTTGATTCAAAATTTCATCCACTTGTTCATCTTCACCCAAACCATCTTCATCTAAATCCATAGCATCATCGATAGCATCGTCCATAAATTCTTGTTTCTGGTCCATCAAATCATTTTCTTTGGCAAATTCTTGTGCAATTCTCGATAATTGCGGTAAGTTTAAAGATTTATTCATACCTCCCAAGACACGAGTGGCATCTCTCATAGAACTTGCCATTTGTTGGTTAGAACGTACCGATTGTATACGAAGTGAAATGGCTTGTAATTGAGTTTTCATTTGATTAAACTTAACTATGTATCCTTTGGTTCTAATCAAATCTTTGGCTTGAACTTTAGCACTTGCAAGTTGACCCAGTTTGGCATTTTTCTTGATTTCACTCATAAGTTTCTTCTCTTGTTGTTGTAACTTACCAACCTCCCTTGTTAACTCTCGTTGTGTTTTTTCAAGTGAACGCTGGTTTTTACGAAGTCTTTCCTGAGGGGTAAGCTTCTTCCCAAATGCCCATTCAAATAATTGTGACATTTTATCGTGTATGTATATTAAATATGAATGAGTTGTAGTTTATTAATTTTATGATTAAAAGAGTTATCGATAATACTATTTTTTGTGTGACATTGCCGGGTTTTGCACCGATCGTTTTTTTTTATCTGTGCTTTTTTCTATTTTATCAGGTTTTTCGTAGATTTTCAATCAAAATTTACAAATACCAAAAGTTATTTTAAAGATTGTAATTATTACTATATAATCTATAAATTTTCTTCTTGTCTTTCATTATCACGTAAAATTTTATATAATTTATCGATCATTATTTCAGCATTATCGATGTTCACATCTTCCATACCGTAAGTATAAATGGACCGAATACCCCAGAGAGCAACAAAAGTACATATTGCCATAGCAATGTAACCCTTTGCGGTAAATCCATTTGGTAAAGGAGGAAGTTGATGATTTTCACCAACTAAATTAAGCCATTCTTCTTTGCTCTCACCAAAGTTACCTGCAGCATTACCCTTGGTAGAAATTTGGGTTAACTTACAAGACTCTAACGAAGAGGCGGACAAATTTTGATTCGATTGAATTTCTAATGGTGATTCAATCAAGGTGATGGCTAAACCTTGCTCCAAGTGCCAGTCAACATGACAGTGGAAAAACCAGACACCCGGATTATCTGCCTTAAATCTAAGTACAATAAACCCATTTGAATTGACTTGTACGGTATCACGCATCATTGGATACTCGGGGAAACTGGTATGATTTGAATTGGTAGGGTCATACACAATTGGATTTTCATCATCATCACCTTCTTCAGAACGTGAAATAACTTGGAATACATGGCCGTGTAAATGGAATGGATGTTTTCCTGGATCCATATTATTCAATACTATTTCAACAACTTCATTTGGCTGAAGTACAAACGAATTAGTATTTGAACCATAGATACTTTGAGTTGTAGCATATTCACCACTTGATAAAACACTCATCAAAGTTGGTACTTTTGGAGGCACGTATGTAAGATTGTTAAAAAATGCATAAGTAACACCATCACCTAACTGTTCCATAGTGAAATCCAAATTAATCTGATAATCTGCTTCTGGAAGTAAGGGAACTTTATTTAAAGGTTTTAATTCCATATCATCAACAGGGTTTAAGGCTTCAATTGCCTTTTCAAAAGAATTCTTCACATTTGGTAAGACCGATGGAAGAGGCTTATCTTGATTATAAACCATCCAATTAGTTGAAATCACTTGTAAATCAGTAGGTAAAATATCCAACATTTCTTGATCAAAGATATTAACAAATCTGTAATTTTTGTTTGATGTTTTAGTTTTGATCAAGACAGAATAACGTTGTGCAACAGATAGATACAACGAATCAACTTCAACGGGATCAACTAAAATACCATCTATTTCCACAATGGTAAAAGTATGGTCTTCGATGTATAAGTACTGTGAAACAAACAATCCCATATTGACGATTCTCAACAAATAAGTGGTTTCTGGTTCAACATTCCAAGTGACATTCCTAGTATCATTAAACAAAGAATTCTGTGGAATAGGCTCGGCCCCAGTAGGATTGAATCTACTCAAAAAGTTTTTCATAATTAATGGACTTTCCATATGATAGTAGTCTGTCACTGATAATAAAACTTCCTCGTCATATTCAAATGGAAGAGGTTCGATGTCTTCAATGATAAACATTCCTCTTAACCCATCGGCATACTGTGACCCACTGTGTGAGTGATACCAGAAAGTACCCGCTTGATCTTCGACGGTGAAATCGTAGATAAATGTACTACCTGGAGGAACAGGACATTGGGTGACCATTTCTGGTCCGTCCATACCGTTCGTTCCCTGTTGGAACAAACCATGGAAATGCAAGGAGGTGTTTCTATCACCTAAGAGATTGGTCAAATGGATCTGAACACGATCATTCTTCTTAACTTTGATGGTGGGGATGGGCCATTCATTATTGATACCAATCATGCGGCGTTCAAGTGTTCCATCGGGGTTTGCATTGACATAGGTTGCGTTAAAGTAGAATGTATGCAACTCTCCAAATACACATGCGAAAAATATGAAAAACAGTACTATCCGCTGCATAAACATTGTTATATATTTGTTTAGTAAAGTGAACTTTCTTAGGTTTAGATCATTAAGATTACATCTTTTTTTTTTTCAATTATTTTTCTTCCCCATTTAAGGGTTCATTTGCGGCATCTGAAATATATTAGAGAGCAACATTATTATTACATTTGTAAGTAAAAATGATTAGCAAGAATTGAACATATATATAGACTTGATTTAGTACGAGACATTTTGGCTTGTATTTCAAAATCAACCATCTTAGATCTTTACAAAGGGATAGGATTTAGACCAATTATGCCCATAGTCAAGGTTAGATGACGTATGACGTCTAAATATGTTCCACTAACTCTAAATTTCATTTCCAGTAAATTCTTCATACATATACGTTACAGTTCAACTTACATTTGAGAAATCTACAGAAGCGTAAAAACCATTTTCCACCAGATATTGGATTCCCTTTTTTCTATCAAATATAATTCCCTCGTTTTTCCAGGCCCAAGGCTTATGACCAGAGTACCCTTTTTTTTGCCACTACATCAATCGTCTAATATATAAACATATGTTAATTTATATAAATATGTAAACGGTGGTAAAAAATAGATTACATTCTGGGTAGTAGAATGGTTAGAATTGGAATAATAATGGATATTGCGTAGTTTGACTCAAAAGGGACATCTAAGTAGCAAAAGCTCTTGGGGCCTCACCTTCTGGACCAATGTACTTAGGATCTCTCCATGGACCCACGTCATTCAAGTATAATTCTTCATCTGTACATTCCGATTGACCACCAAATTTGGTAGGCAAGTTTTCTGCTGGGATTTGTTTCAATAATTCCTTAGTGTAAGATGAACCTAAAATGTGGATCTTAGAAACAGTGACTGGATCCAAAAATGGCTTGAATAATCTGAAAGCAGTTGAGAAACCGAATGGAGAGTTGATACAATAGAACTTACCCATTCTTTCTGGATAGTAGTTTTGACCAATATAAGAAGCTTCTCTGACGTAACCAAGAACTTGAGATGCAGAACTAATCGAAATACCCTTCAAATCCAAAATAGTACATGAAGTTTCAACGAGGAAGTTTCTTTCTCTCGAACAAGCTGGTAATCTATAACGAGCAAAGGATTCATATTCCCATGCCAAATTCTTCAACATTCTTTCTTGAGTGGTGATTTTCAACATTTCAGTCAAGTTAACTTTACCTAATTCTTCAAAATAAAGAGGTCTACCATCCTTATCGGTCTTGTGATAGTATTGTGGGTATAATTTGGCAATCAATGGCTTTTCTTCATACTTGAAATCTTCAAAGATGGTATTAACACCAAATTCTTCTCTCCATTTTTCACACTTGACAAACATTTCCTTTGCCTTTAAAACGTCGAACTTTCTGGCTCTGAGGAATCTTAACAAAGAGGCATCATCCAATCTATCAGTGTAACCCAAAGCAGTCAATTCATCGAATAATTGTTTTTGGGCTTTCTTTTGGTCTTCAGTAAGGTTAGAAGTATAACCAGTTTGATCTGGTGATGGTGCGGAGATTTGTGGGTATGATGCTAAAATTTCAGCTTCAGAAATCGTACCTGATGGTGTAGATGATGGTGCAGCAGCAGTAGGTTCAGTAGACATATTTAACCGTAACTATATTGCTGATAAGTAAACAAAATAAATACAAAATAAATAATTTCAGTCAAAAATTTATTCTCACCAAAAAAAAAAAAATGTCGCCGATATGCACTCTTCAATTTTTGCATACCTGTTCTTGTTGAATTTATGAATCTGAATATTTATGTTTTGCTTATAACCAAAAAAATTTAACGCAACTTCCTTTTGTGTACTTTGCTTTTTTTTAGTGCTATTAAATCCGAAATTGCTGTTAGTTTCCCCTCAATTGCGAGACACGTGAAGTACATCCCAACTCTCGTTTAGTTTTCCATACTACCATCTCTGATTTCATTTAAGATTAGTGGGTATACATATATTTAATTATACAATTTTCGTTAACGCATAAGTATTTAACTTTTTCTCAACCATTTCTTAAAAGGGTTTTTGGATTGTGTCTTAATTACACTACCCAAACTATTGTTGCTAAATGACAGAGAAATAGAGGTATCA
This sequence comes from Kodamaea sp. yHQL449, assembly GCA_030582715.1. Classification (NCBI taxonomy): domain Eukaryota; kingdom Fungi; phylum Ascomycota; class Pichiomycetes; order Serinales; family Debaryomycetaceae; genus Kodamaea; species Kodamaea sp. yHQL449. The sequence continues at coordinate 270,845 of JAJMGT010000035.1, read as the reverse complement.
GTTGCAACACCCTTAGTTGTAGAGCCATTAATATTACCACTTGAATAGCTATGACGGACGTTATTGGAACTAATTAATCCAAACCCGTTGACACCGTCAGGTTGATGATCAGTCGTGAATTTCAATTTCAAACTATTTAAAGCGTTATGTTCCATCAATTTCTTGTATCCATTACTAGGAACAACCAATTCTTTATCAAGTAATACTAAGCAATTGCGAGAAATATCCAAATAAGATTTGGATAAAACATCATTGGTAAAAGATTCCCATAAAAGCCAAACCTTTTCTGGGACCAGCGTGTTTACATTTGTAATGGCACTTCCGGTAGATGAGTTACTATCAGAGACTCCAATCGAAGCACCTGTCGTTCCTGGTGCTCCATGTTGATTATGGTTATTGATACTATTTGCATGAATATGATTCAAAGCTAAATAATTATTTGGATATTCAGGACTCTCCAAATATATTTCCAATCCATGGATCTTGGTCATTAACTTGGTACTCTGTTTTTGTAAATCTTTTAAAGTAATATTCGAAGTAATGAATGAAAATATATTCTCATTACTTCTACATAAGGATTTAATAAATCCTTCAGTTTCATTGTCTCCAGCCAAATCAAGAAATTCTGATTTTTCAAATTCAAGAGATCCAATCTGATAAACATTACGCTCATCATTAATGTGCATATCAGACCCATTACTTTCTCCACCCAGTGCATCATAAAAAGTGGGTGGTAATAAATTAGTGTGACCTGTAGTTGAAGAAGAAGACTCTGATAAATGATGTGAGTGAGATTGTGAAGGAAGTTGATTAGAACCGGATTGTGGAACAATGGTTTGAGCATTAAAAGATGAAGTTGAAATAATTGATGAGTTTGAAGTCATTAAAGCCTCATCAATAACAGGACTATTAAATGGAGAAGGACTCGAATTTTTTTTCAATTTGCTGTAGTCTAATAAATGAATTAATTCGGTCAATCTTAAATATTTATCGATTAAATATGGTGTGGTTGGTAATTCACTCGAAGTAGAATCGCCACTTAAACCTAAATCAAACCTTTTAACTTCATGACTCAAATCTAAAATCTTTTCATTAAAATCATTCTTTCTCCCAGTTATTTTGTCAAAGTAATCATAAACTTCATGTTGATGTTTCTCAAAGAATTTATTCATCTTTACCAAGTGAGGCTCTTTATGGGGTAAAAATTCTTGTCTATTTGCCAAATTCAATAAAATCTTTGCAATCAAAGTCAAGGTTCTTTGAGTAGTTCCGGTTTGATGAGTCTTTGTTAAATAAAATAATTTTGGATTTAAAATAGCAGGGCAGAAAAATCTTAAAAAGATAAAGGCACTTAAACAATTTAATGCTGTTGTCTTATCTTCTGGATCACACGCCAATTCAACCTTGGATCTAAAGTTTTTCAATTGTAACTTGATCTGTTGAGGTAAATCGTTAGATGTAATATAAATCTTATTCCAAATTTCTTCGGCATATCCATACAAATTTTGAAAGTTTTCTTCAACCATAACTTTTACACGATTATAACGTTCTTTTTCCAATTCTGAATCATATCCATCACTATCTTCATCATCATTACTACTGTCATCATCATCTGTAGGATCATCCAATGATTTCCCTTTCCTCAATGCACGTTCTTGAAAGCTAACGTAACGAGGATCAACTTCACAATTTTTACCTTCAGATGCAATCTTAGAAAAGAAATCACCAAATACTTTTTCCAAATATTCTTGACCAATTCTAAGGTTATACTTTTCCAAAGATTTGGAAAAGATAGAAGATCCTCTGAACAAAGTATTGAATACATTATTCAGCGAAGAAGTAGTAGCTCCATTGCCTTTAGATGTGACAAGATCACTGTTACGCTTGTTGGTCACATAATTTTTCCTTGTCATTTTATCAACATTTATTAACTCAGCTTTCATCAATGACTTAAACCAATCATCTTCAATTCCTAAACTTTGGAATATATCCAACATAATTAAACTCACGTATTCAAAATCGGAGGTTGGAACATTTTCATTACAAAATGTGATCAAATCCTTCATTGGTGCATTCATCAACATCTTTTCTAAGGTTTTGAAATTAGATGGAGCCAATATATGATATTCTTTCAACTTAACATTGAGTAATAATTTACCTATTGGTAAATTGGAAGAATCATAAATAGATAATCTCACAATATCATTGTTAGCTTTGGCAAAACTTGGAGTCTCCGAATTTTTAGTTAATGTAGAAATAGACATGTTATTCGAATTATGTGTGTTCATACCATTCACGTTTATACCGTTTCCAGATCCAGACCCTATCATTATTGTTGAACTAGTATTTAACTGTTTAGTTAAAATATCTGGGGTTACAAAAACTGTACCAATTAATTTGTCACCAGCCAGATACGAATTATCATTAAATGAACATTTCTTGATTAATATATGGATCATTTGGGTCAGAATAGGTAAATCAGTAGCAAATTCCTCTTTCCAGAAGGGATTACTTGTATGATCCACAATTGCAGTCCTTGACCATGGCATTCCCCACATCCTTACCTCGGCATAAATCTTACCATGTTGAGACTTAGACATTGAATTATTCATATTATCAAACTTGGCCTCAATAATGTCGATTGAAACTTTTTTGGAGACACGGAAACTTTCACGCTCGAATTCTTGTAATGGTGGGATTGTGGGGGATGAATTTCCATTCAAAATGGGAGAGTTCCCACCAATACTCGAGGAAGTTGAGTTCGTTGATGACATAGATGTATTTGGGTTTATATTTGATGGAGGTTGAGGAGTCACCGCAGGTACATATGGGTTATTCTTTAAAGATTGTAAAGTTTTCAGGTTTGGTTCATATGATCCAATATATTCACGCTTAGCAAAATATTTTAATCCAACAAACCAATCTTCAAGGTCAATATGCAAGGGAAATTCAATTAAAATTCTTTGATTGTTGGGGATTAATTTTCCTTCTCTTGTCAAGAAAGATGGCGTATATTGATCGATTGAAAATGTTGAAGTAGTTTTTATAACGTTATTGAAACGTAGTTCCTTTAATTGACCAATAAATAATACGTTTGAACTATCAAACAATGAATGATGAGCTTCTCTAATTTCGGAAGACATTATTGACTTCATATCTATTGAATAAAGTAACGTACCATCATTCTCGGTGATGAAATTAAGGATACCATTTGATTTGAGAACACCCATGGTATAGAACCACCCTTCATGGATTTCAGCACCATTCCCAAGATTGCTATTACTTGGAAAATCAGAATTATTCATGAAATCATTTTGCGTATCAATTTTGGGTTGATAAATGGGTGCTTTGGGACCAGCCACAATATTCAAATTTTTTGACTTATTTGGGATTGGTCCATAAATTTTGAATCTACAAACCAATAATTCATGAGGTTCCAGTGATGCATTAGAATATTCAACTTGATTCTCACAATACCATTTCTTAACCAAGCCTTGAGGTTTAAGCGATTGCCAAACGATCAAACAACTGATCAAACTTCCAAAGTTTGATTTCGAAGGTACTTTGATATATAATTTTTCATTTTCATAAGTCTTTATAAAGATTACGGGTGGCTCATCACTATTAGAATTAGTAATATCAGTATTGTTATTTGATTTTTTTGAAATCTTTATTCTTGAAGTTGGACCCCTTGATTGATTATTATTGAGGTTGTTATGTATGGAAGGATATATTTGTACATAACACGATTGTAACGATTGTAATAACAAATAATGGTTATCTGAATCATCAGAAGAGTACAATTGACCATGTTCTGTTATGGATATGGAGTACAGATGGATCCAGTTTATCGAATCTGTGGAGATTGAAAAGTTCTTGCCATTAAAAATCCCTTTGTCCTTCGATATTATCTTGTGGAAAGCAGTCGAATGTTTCATTTGATATTTAGTGGTTACGTATATTCAAGTAGTTTAAAACTTTTTGTATAGATAAAACACTTTTGAAGTTTTTGTATGTGTTTTTGATCTGTGTATATGTAACTAATATCAATATTAATTTTTGAATATATAAACTCGGTATTTTAGTTTTGATACGCGTCCTCTAATTGTGTATTTTCGTCTAAAAAGTAATCAACAGTTTGTCGATCATGAAACATAAGGCGCAAAAAAAAATATTCGAGACAAAATTTCAATATAATTATGGAAAATTGTAAATTATATAGACAAAGAAACCAAAGTAAGAAGATCCGCAACACTTGTTTGATTCGTTGCAATTGTTACATACAATAGACTTTATGAAGAACAAACCAAAATATGAATTGCAGACAATTCAGTCGGCTTCAAGATAGGCTTTTTTATACTCGGTTTGCTTTGACTAATACCGTAAGATATCGGCTGCTTTTTTGCGTACAAAAAATGCCCGTTTGGTACGAGGTGCAGATTTGTTACCACTTCTCAATAATACTCTCAGACTTTAAAATGTCACTGATTAATATCTTACATAAGCAGCATAGATAAAAAATTTTCGTAGTGCACAGACTAGTTTGAAGTACCAATTTCGAATCATTACTTAATACCATTAAGTATTCTCTACTTATTAAACCAAAACTTGATTTCAGTTCAAGGACGTGCCGAGAATTATAGATATATATATTTTTGATTGCAAGTTATACATAACCAAATTAACTGCTGTTCACCATACAAACATATGATTTGTTAAAAATTACTCAGGCATATATTACTATCAAATCAAATTTTTAGAAGATGAGTAACTTACTATTTCAGAATTTTGATGAATCCAATGATTTAGAGAGTTCGATTGTCCAACTGTCCTCGGAGATTTCTAAGGTTTCTCTCGCATCAGTACAAGGAACGGTTCACAAAGAGGAAGAAGATTACGATGACTCCACCCAAGATGAATTTTCTAACAACGAAACCCACGAAAGTGAAGATGATGAAATTAATGTCGATGCCATGGACATCAATGAGCTCAACGACTTTATTGATGATGTTAATGATACCATCGCAAAGCTCCCAGAACATGCCTGTTCCTATTGTGGTATTCATTCAACCAACTCAGTGGTAAAGTGTAATATCTGTGATAAGTGGTTTTGTAATTCTACTACCAATCCAAGTGGATCACATATAGTTACGCATTTAGTTTTATCAAGACACAACCAAGTTTCTTTACATGAAGACTCCGATTTAGGTGATACTACTTTGGAATGTTATAATTGTGGGAACAAAAATGTTTTTATATTAGGATTTGTCAGTGCTAAACAAGACTCAGTTGTTGTTATTTTATGTCGTTTACCATGTGCACAATCAAAAGATATTGCATGGGACACAACACAATGGCAATCGATAATAGAAAATCGTCAGTTTTTACTGTGGGTAGCAGAAGTTCCCGATGAAGAAGAATTGATCAACGCAAAGTTGGTTTCTCACCAACAAATCATTAAATTGGAAGCTCAATGGAGATTAAACCGTGATGCAACTATTGATGACATTGAAACTAAGGATACAGAACAAGAAGTTTTACCTATCTTAATGAGATATAACGACGCAATTGATTATCAAAAATCTTTTGCTCCATTAGTCAACTTGGAAGCCGAATACGATAAAAATTTAAAAGAATCACAAGCATTAGAACATATTTCAGTGAAATGGGCTCTTGGTTTAAATAATAGACATTTAGCTTCATTCTCATTTTCTACATTTGAAACCAAGGATTTGAAAGTGGCTGTTGGTGATGAAATTTTATTGCGTTATAGAGGTATGGCACATGAACCATGGGAATCTAATGGTTATATTATCAGATTACCCAATGCACATAGTGAATTTTTCACTTTGGAATTGATTAAGGGTAAAGATGTCCCACCTACTCATTTAACTACTGGGTTTACTGCTGAATTCGTTTGGAAAGGTACTTCTTATGAAAGAATGCAAAAGGCTTTGAAAACATTTGCTATACAACAAGAATCTGTTTCTGGTTATATATATCATAAATTGTTGGGTCATGAAGTTCAACCAATTGAGTTTGATATTAAATTGCCAAAAAAATTCTCACATCCAGCACTCGGTGAATTAAATGCTTCTCAAGTCAACGCGGTGAGATCTGTTTTGTTAAGACCACTTTCTTTAATTCAAGGTCCTCCTGGTACTGGTAAGACTGTGACATCAGCCACTATCATATATCATATATCTAAAATTACAAAAAAGAAGATTTTAGTCTGTGCTCCATCAAATGTTGCTGTTGATCATTTAGCAGCCAAATTAGCCCTTTCAGGTCTTAAAGTGGTAAGATTAACCGCTAAGTCGAGAGAAGATGTTGAAAGTTCTATTGATAATCTTGCCTTACATAACCTTGTTAACAAGGCAGCAAGAGGTGAATTGAAGAAATTAATTAAATTAAGAAACGAATTGGGTGAGTTATCCGAAGCCGATTCACGTACATTTGTTAAATCTATCCGTGCAACTGAAATGAAAGTTTTAAACACATGTGACGTTGTTTGTTGTACTTGTGTTGGTGCTGGTGATAGAAGACTTCAAAACATGACCTTTAGAACTGTTTTAATTGATGAAAGTACCCAAGCTTCAGAACCTGAAATCTTGATACCGATTGTTAAAGGTGCGAAACAAGTTATTTTGGTTGGTGATCATCAACAATTAGGTCCAGTTATTTTGGATAAAAGAGCCGGTGATGCCGGTTTAAAACAATCGTTTTTTGAAAGGTTGATTGTTTTGGGAAATGTACCAATCAGATTAGAAGTCCAATATAGAATGAATCCTTGTTTATCTGAATTCCCAAGTAATATGTTTTATGAAGGTTCTTTGCAAAATGGTGTCACTAGTGAACAAAGATTAATTGAAAATTTAACTTTCCCCTGGCCTGTTGCTGACAATCCAATGATGTTTTGGGGTAACTATGGGAGAGAAGAAATTAGTGCAAGTGGTAACTCATTTTTAAATAGAGTTGAAGCTATGAACGTTGAAAAAATCATCACAAGATTGTTCAGAGATGGTATTACCGCAGATCAAATTGGTGTTATAACTCCTTATGAAGGTCAAAGAGCATATATTGTTCAATATATGCTGATGAATTGTACATTGATTGACAAGAAAAAGGAATACTTGGAAGTTGAAGTTACCAGTGTTGATGCTTTCCAGGGTCGTGAAAAAGACTTTATAATTTTGAGTTGTGTAAGAGCAAACGATGCACAAATCATTGGGTTTTTGAGTGACCCTAGAAGATTGAACGTTGCATTGACAAGAGCAAAGTATGGTTTAATTGTCCTTGGTAACCCAAGAGCATTGTGTCGGAACAGATTATGGAATCATTTACTTGTACACTTTAGAGAAAAGGGTTGTCTCGTGGATGGGCCTTTAGAGAATTTACAGTTATCAATGGTTATTTTGAATAGTCATAATAACAAATCTAGAAGTCATAGAGAAACCAATAATTTGAATCCTAATGCTAAAGCCAGAGGTCTAAGAAGACCATTTGGTGCACCATCTACTTTTGATGGCATGTCCACAGATTTCGACAGTGCAAGTGTTTTGTCTTATTCACATGATTCTACAACTGATGGTGAACATGATAATAAATACAATATTGATCACCAATGGCCTACTTTGGGTGATCCTTCAAATAATACTTATAACAGTAAAAATTCACTCAATGCCAATTTTGTTAGCAAATTGAATCAGTTGAATGTTGCATATGAAGGCCGCTATAAAGATGAAGTGAATATTGAGGATGATATTAGAACTATAACTAGTTCTTTTGCAGCTGGGTTGAACTTGTAAGGGCAAGATAAGGGATTTAATAAATTATGTTGGTAGTTGAAACCTCATAATTTTTCTCTATATGTAACATATTTCAATTTCGTAAATTGTAAAATAAAGTATATAATTCTATGTAAATGATATTACTTACTAGATTTACAAGTTACTGTTCAGATTTTAGTGGAAAAAAAAAGAGTTGATTCAGTCGCATTTGTATTTTTCAGAATAAATCAATATCAACAAAAAGCTTTGTCAAAACAAAAACAACATTAATAAATACAATTAAACAGCCATATAAACGAAAAGCTCAATTACTTTTATTGATAGGCTTGAATATTTCACTTGTGAAGTTAATTTAATAAAAAACACGAAAATAAAAGACAATTATATTCATCATTCACTTCCACATTTAATATCGATTACAATTAGTATGTCAAATGAAAAGCTAGATAAACGCTCGTTTTTGAATTCTGGTAAAATAAGAAACGAAGATTCAATCACAAATACCGATTTAAATCAAAATAAGACAAATAATGATGATGAAATAATATACCCAAGTAATATGTCCAGTAGACACGATGGAGTCAATCAAAATAATTCAACTGATAAATACTACACAGATGTAAATGCAAATTCAAATGAGAATTCACTGGTCAATTCACCCAACGGTATTGATGACTCATCTAATCCATCTGGTTCGATACTTTTAAAAAGTGGTGCCACAGATACAATTGGAACTTCTATACTTAGTGGTGGAACAACTTTAGGGCATAGAGCTAAATTATCTCCTCAAGATATCAAATTAATACTTTACTTAATCACTCAAGTTAAACCTTTCAAATATGTTGGCAATAGGTCTTTATCACAAACTAAAAAATGGGAACGTATCCAAGAAAATTTTCTGCAATATAAAAGAAAAGAACTCGCAAATGATGAACAAATCACAGTTCCTACAATTAGAACCTTACAGCGTCAATTGTCTTCTGCAATCAAGAAGGCAGTAACCCGAAAAGAAGAAAAAAGACAACGAGGAGTTGTTGAAAATATTTTTGATGTGCGAAATACTTCAAACGATAATAATGACGATAATGAAGGATATATATTACAATTGATCGAACAAAATATATCCTTGGGGAGCCCTTTACTTGAATTGGAAGCTGCACTTATGAAGCTTAATGATTTAAGTGAATTTCTAAAGGCTGGTAAGGTTGCACATGCTAATATCAATTATCCTGCTAAGTCAGACGAATATGCTTCGGATTCTGTGGGAAGAGGTCATTCACATAGATCCCACTTGAGCTCTGGTGGCCATGACCAAACCATTGCTGCTACCGCAATCGCTAATGCTGCCGAATCTATTGATTCTGGAATATTAGAGAAAAGTTTAGAGATTGGAAAACAAAGAACAAATGATATAATACCTCCTTCAAAAAATATAAGATCTGAAACATCATTGGAATCAAACAGAATTTTTAATCTTGAAACTTTTTCTAATCAGGAATTTTCGATTCAAAATACAATTAATAAACTTAATGAGATTGAACATCAACTGAATAAGACCAATGCATTCAGAATATCCTTAGATGCAGTACGAGACTTGCTTCATGAGAACCTTCTTATGCAGCAATCCCTAGATCGTGAGAGGAATCTCATAATGGAAGAAACAGAATCTTTGATAAGAAAACAAGAATTATATCTCAACAAGGTCATAGAGTTTAATAAAAAATCCCGGAATATTCAAGAAGATTTTAATAAGAGCATCCTTGAAAATTTCGTTAAATCATTAATAACAAATAATAAAGAAGACGAAGAATCACTGGGGGTTCCAGATAAAGCCCTTTCTTCTATTGAACCAGATGCAGAAGTACAAAGTAATAAAAAAGATCAGGAAGATGAAAATGGACATGATACTCACAGTGACCCCTCCAACAATCATGATGAAGAGGAATTACAGCCATATCTTGTTTCCTTGCGAAATGAAATAAAGTCTTGATTTTCCGAGCTTGTTTCGGTTTTTCTTATTCTGTTGGATTGCAATATTTCTATAATCAATTATGTACTAATATAACGAGTAACAATAATATAATGAAGAATAACGAGAGGATTAACTAGAAGACTTGTAAGTGAGTACTAAATTTGAAAACGCAAATGGTAATTGATCAAACGTTAGCAAGTTATCTAAATATTATTATTGTCTCTGCGAGAGTCTCCAAACTACCAAATGCATTCCAGCAACGTCAAATCATCAAACGATCTCTCACGCTCACAAAAATAGCTATTTACAGTAGGCGAAAAAGATGGTACACTTGAAAAAAATTTGTTTAATTTATCCCATCTTTGTGCTCAAATCTATTTTGTACTACGATTGAAATGAATTTGCGTTACGACGCCATTTATGTAACATTCGCCTTTGAGGCCAATTGACGCCTGATTTCTGTATTAGAGATGGTGCCATCCATTTTGATTTGTACTATTTCAACCATCGAGCCCAACATTATTCTTTTGTGTTGTTGCTTGACACACAAGTGGATTCAAAGAAAAGTTGGGAAGTGAATTCGTTTTTGCGGAAAGATACATTTCTTCTTCTTTAAGAGTATCAAAATCGGAATTAATTTCTCGATCGCATTTGGAATCTGTAGTTGATTGCCTTGCTTTGTTTCTAGATCGACTTTACTTGAAAGATTGTATGAATTTACAATTAGAGGTGCGATTTATATCATAAATGTAGATACCCTCGAAAGCTTGAGAAATATTGAGTAAGGATCAGGCACTCTAATTTAGCTCTTCATACTGTTGTACCTGTTTAACGTTGGTAGTTTCTCGCCTAATAAAATTTTGATCATCCTCTTTCGGCATATGTGGCCTAATCGGGAAAGATCAACACTTTTAATTAACTTTCCTTTTCCATATTGTGTTCTTGCATGAGGGATATGCAGAGCTCTTAAATAATGCATATTCTTCTCGATTACGCCGCAAAAGAATTAAAGGCTTCGGTGGAATAAAAATGAAGACAAGGGGACGGAGGTAATCCCAAGAGAGATGTACAACATGCTTAGGATCTGCAAATTATCACAAAAATTTGGTTAAGGAACCATATTTAAACGAAACTAATGCAACGCTGTCCGATCTTCAGTGGATATGCTTCTCTCTTGCTTGTTTCTCTCTACAATTTTATTAAAGTGAAAACCGTGAATTAATATACAAATAATAAATAACGAGTGCCATACCCATAAAACCAAATGAAACCGGAAAATAAAAAAATAGACGAAATAGGCATAGTAATTAAGAAATAACTCAGTGCAGCAAACGAACAATCGAAGAAAACGAATAAATAAAAAGGGAAATTGTTACTGTATTAGGAAATTTCAAAATGTTTGGAAATGTGAAATGAGATCTGTTTAAGTGTCTCAACCGAAAAACATTAATTAGCGAAAAAATATTAAAAAAGAAACTTCAAAAAGCTGGGGTATCGTGGAAAAAATTTTCAATGCGAAAAGACCGTAACATTATGTTTTTGGGTATAACGGGTATAATAAAAGTACAACAAAAATGGTGAATTAAAAGTTAGTCCAATAAATGGACACATGCAAGAAAGTAAAAAAAAAAATTCATAAATGTCATTAAAAGCCAAGATGTCATTTAGATAGTGACAAATCCTGTAAACAATTCCTCTTGTCTTTGTAAGAGTGTTTGATCGAGACTGCAATCAATAAGGCCAGCGTCAAAATCTCTTGGTTTGGAAAAATTACTGACGTCTTCGTCTGAATATTCCGAAACAGGAGTAAAGCTGTTTATCTGGAATTCTGAATCACTAGATAATGGTATACTCAATTGTTCATTGAGCATGAAGAAATCTTCTAAGCCAATTGAGTTGATTTCTGTAGTAGAAGGAGAAACAGGAGCAGAGGCGGATTTTTTGTCTTTTGTAACCTTGTTCTTCTTTGGTCCGGTGTAAGTCTTAAATTGAAATTGACCAGAAGCTCTTCTTTTGGAAGGTTCTGATCTGGACTTGGATCTCTTATGGGTATTAGGAATCTTTGATTCGAATTCGACAGTTGGAGACACTGGCAGAATTGGTGCGGCAGCAGCTTGTTGTTGTAATTGTTGTTGTAAGTATTGTATTTGTTGGTATTGTTGCATCATAGCATTTTGGTAGTCTTGTAATTGTTTACTTAAAGCAGCATGATCAGGTTGTGGAATAGTAGGTTTTTTTAAGATTTGTTGATGTTCGGTGAAATCAAGGCCACTAATACCTAAACCAAGACAGTCATTTTGAATTTGAGATTGCAATTGATTGAAATCAAATGAAGTATTCGAAATATTTGGAGAAACTTCTGGTGAAATTGAAGCTTGTAAAACATATGGTGAGAAGGAAGTGTCGAGAAGATTTGTTGAAGAAAAAATCGATTCGTCATCAGAATATGAGGAATCACTTGGAGCATCAAATGCTTGATCTTTAATATCGATTGGAGAAACAGATGAAGAGGTGACTTCTTCACTTTTAACTGGCGACAAGTCAACAAAGACAAAATCTTTAGCTTTACCAGGCTTGTTCTTTGGTCTTCTCAATGGAGGTCTCTTGATAGTAAATTTTGAAGCAGCAGAGGAAATCTTGAGCGAATTGTTCATACACTCGAGAGAACTCAATGTTTGGGACTCGGCAGAGTCGGACCTAGAATGGCCTCCAGATATAGATCTCTTCACTCTCCATAACTTCTTACCATTTGCTGGAGGTAATACTTTTGTACTTTGATTGTTCATTGTCAGAATATAGATAAATTGGGTATAATAAATTGTAAAGAAGAATACAAGACATACATTAATTGAGTGGGAACTGCTTGATATTTATCCTTTTCGTACAAAGTCCTATGTAACGCAAAAAAAAAAATTGCTCCTTCAAATGCTAGTGGGGTATTACACTATAAGCTCATCATTTAACGAATCGAGTAGTAAGCTAAATACAGAAATGGCCTAAAGACAATAAACCCGAAGTAAAAGTGTGTTATTTAACACAAAAATGCAACCAAAATAAAAAAATATCTTTATTTTCTTCTGTCTAATATATTGCATGAAATTTATAATCTCAGTACAAAACTATGCTCTGATTAGTTTTGTATATTGTGCTGCAAAAATTATGCCGTCTTTATTAACTAAGAAAAGAAAATAGTAAATAATGATCCAAAAAATAATTTTAAGAGAGTGCACATAAAAACCATATTTTTAATCACACAAACGAAGGGCAACAGATTTTCGAATACAATAAAGCTCACGCGCTCTTAACAATAGCATGTTTAAAGACAATATCAAGTACACAATTGATCCAGTTGGTAATTAACCGACTAATTAGGAAGTTTTATCTCTTTAAATCAGTTTGAGTATATTAAATTCGATCAAGCTTACCTATTAAAATTCTAATTAGCGTTCTGTAAAAGTTGTATTCTTTCCCACGCAGGGGTTTGTGGTTTGCCGACTGTTAATGTCTGTGAAAAAAAGACTTAAGTAGGTTGGGGTATTCGGCTAGACGGCTCTTTTTGCCGAGCTTAAATTCTCAATTTTGTGGCTAATCTATAAATTTCCTAATTAGGAAGTAATATGATGTATGTATATTGGCCTAATTAGGAAGCGTTTGTTCTCTCCACTTTTAAATTTTATTTTTAACACACCTTAAACGGGCCACTTACCGATGTGTGTGTCCGAAGTCCATCATTTTTATCCATATGTTTTGTTTTGGCACATTGCCAATTTAGTATCAAACTATCTATTGGAGTTAGTAATTGAGTTTTCACTGTCATCAAATGTAGTTAGAGTCACTAATTTCGTTCATATAAATTGTAGATGCACGGTTATGATTCAACATATACTCCAATAGGCACATCTTACTCAATTAGTTCTCCGCTTTGTGAGTTAGCTGTGATTACGTGCGACTAATTAGGAAAGGCCTATTGTGTTAGTTTTCATTGTATGCATAAAATTAGAAATCAACCTCGTATTCACAATTAAGTTAGCTTTTGTCCACTCTTTATTTTAGCCTTTGTGCAACGTGAAATTTGGAGATATAGTTGTCGCTAGAATACCTATTTAGTACTTCAAACAACGTTATTTGCTAAGCAGTGTAATTTACTTAATTTTTTTATCTAATTCCTTAACAAGTATCATAGTTAAAGAGAAAAATGGAGTTTAATGCAACTTACTCTACATCCGGTAGACGTTTCCATATCGATAGATCTCTGACGAAGGGTTAGGATACTATAATATGGAATGCTTCCTTATTTACATTTTAATACCCTATTCGCGCAGCGAGGGACAGAGGTGGGGGCAATTTTGTTAAGTAACCACTCCTAAACTCCAAAAATAGTCATGGAATGAGACAAATTGGCCTTAAAGAAATATTTCTCATAATCTCTGCAGCTATTCGCCGCACCGATATTACTGCATAAGCATCGAGCATAAACCGCATAATTAATAACGGGGTTATGGCTCCTCATTTTACTCCACTTCCTCTACGAAGTTTATCCTTCACAAAAAATAAGCTTTAATGTGGGGTCAAGATTTAAGGTGAAGCATATTTGTCTAATATACGGCTCTTTCAAAGGTGTACATGCAGCAGGTGTCACTGCTTTCTTGTTCCTAATCATGAAACGGTACATTTTAGATTGAAAAGTAATTAAACGTGATTCAAGTTCATTAAAAAGAGGAGTCTATTAGGATGAGGTAACCTACCTTGCCGGCCTGTAATATGAAACATGCGGTCAAGCGGATTTAGCTACCGAGGGTCGTCAATTGAAAGAGCATTAACAAAGAAAAGATCAGTATCAATGATTGCAAATCTACATTCTTACTCGCATCTGTACGTTTTATCCATTTAGCACCTCGGACCCTACTTTATTTCTTCTGCTTTTCTTTCTCCGCTTTCCACATTGGACAAGGTATGACTAATTAGGAAGGTCGTTTTCAGAGACTCGCTTATTTAAATCCGTACCGCAATAATCTTTTTTTTTGCGCTATGGCTCACCCCTTCATACCCCACGAATTAGTTTTTTCGGCCAGTTGTTAACGAAACTACGTTTTTTTATGTACGAGAAGATAAAAGTGGGGAAATTTTTAGAATATCCATTGATCCATACATCTATATATATGTAACCTTTATCGGCTCCTTGATTTTTAAACCCCCACATCCTTGTCGCTAAGTAACAAAATCATTTCGGCACACGGACTTTTAAAACCCCACATTGTACGTATATAATACATCGTTGAAAAAATAATTGAAAAATTGTGTATTTGCAATGCTCGCAATTGATTATTTCTCGTTTAACTTGTAATATCGATTCCTATGAATTATACGATTTTTTATTGTACTTTTGCGTCGATAGTTACATTCCTAATCCGCATTTTCCGATTTATCCCTTATGATGATCGAATTAGCTCTGCAGTTTCAACCCCTTCAATCATGCCACTAGTTGCAACAATGTGTAGATTTTTTTGTGTTCTTGATCTATCGCACGGTAAAATGCCGTCTCTTTTTTATTCTTGGTATGTAAAATTTTATACTACATCGTTTTGTACTCGATTATTTTATGTCCAATAATTTTCAATAACTTTCAATTATTGAATCAACAGAGAGATTTTGACGAGGACTTGAAAAAGAAGGGTAAAGCGAAGTAAAATAAATGTTCTTTGTGTGCAACGCATAAATCGTCAATCAGAAACTTCACCCGCCATGCATCATAATTAAATGCATATTTACTTCGCAATGCATCCGCGCTGAAACAATGACACAAATTCAGTGTGAAAATATTTTTTACCCTTGCATGAGTAATTAAGCCTAATTAGGAAACGGTTTCTTAAATCGGAAATCCCTTCCAATCTAAGGTAGCAATAAATACCACAAATAAAATGTTAGTGTCGTTTAATACTTTTTTTTTTCAGTCCAAATCTTCAATTTTATTTAGTGTCGTTTGGGTGAGATTCACAGATACTAAGCAATATATCCCAACAATTTCAAAGGAAACAAGCGTAGGTGTGGGTGAGTCAACCTTAAAACCAAATGATTTCCACAATTTTGACATTTTAAATAATAAACTAAACGACAATATATGAAATTCAAATTATTTTGCGCCTCTATTAGCTCAGCGGAGATATGAATTTACATGATTGCTTCTTGATGATCGGCCGCCTCTTCTACATTCATTCATGATTCATTACGCAGCTAATTACTAAATATTCATATACTCTTTTACGCAGTCCTAATGTCTGATTCAGTATAAATTTTGTTTTGTGGAATATTTTAAGCTAAATATGATTTCCAAAATACCATACGGTGAAATTATGTAATATTGTGGTTCTTGTTTCAAGATTGCTTTATTTGTGATGTGATTAATTTATTGCCTTTATACTATTGTTCTTTATTTTCTGTCTCTTGATCTTCAATCAACTTTTTCAACCTTTCCTTTGCCTCTGGAGTATAATCTAAAGTCCTAACATTCAGAGAAGACATAGACCAACCTGTTTGACCTTCATTTTTTCTCCTCTCTATTTCTTCTCGTGAATGTGGTTCGTATCTGATGAATTCGAAATCTCTACTCGTATAATAAACAGCGTAGATACCGGCTAATGCCGCAAGAGTACCGACAATAGCACGGTGCAGCATGGGTGGCGTTGGGGGTAGTTTTGTCATGGCGATGATATTTCTACAATACGATAGTATGTAATTCTTTTGAAAAAAAAATTAAGCTTTTTGATTTTCTGTATCACGTGCCAGGTCACTCGTTGATGATCTTGCGTTGATCAAACGAGGGTGAATAGAAAAAAAGGTCGACTATCAATCAAATTGATTATAAACGCTAAACCATACATATACAAACGCATTTGACTTAGAATACATCATTGATATACCACAAACAGAATGGCTGCTTTACCAAAAAGAATCATAAAAGAAACAGAAAGATTAGTCAGCGATCCTGTACCAGGAATAACTGCCACTCCACTGGAAGAGAACTTAAGATATTTCCATGTAACTATGGATGGTCCTAGCTCGTCACCTTATGCCAATGGTGTATTTGAATTAGAATTATATTTGCCTGAAGATTATCCTATGTTTGCTCCAAAAGTGCGTTTCTTAACAAAGATTTATCATCCAAACATCGACAAATTAGGAAGAATTTGTCTTGATGTTTTGAAGGATAATTGGAGTCCTGCATTGCAAATCAGAACCATTTTGTTGTCTATTCAAGCGTTGTTAGGCGCTCCTAACCCTGACGATCCATTGGCTAATGATGTTGCACAAGATTGGAAAAAAGACGAGCAAAAGGCAATTGAAGTGGCAAAAGAATGGACAGCAAAGTATGCGGTAAAGAGCGAATAATTTTCTGTTTATTTATGTTTATAAAGTTTCAATACATGTATGTCTTTTTAATAGGGAAAAAAATCGGGTTCTATTCGGCCGGAGATAATCGCATTTACCTTTTTTTTTAAAGTTCCGTAAATGTTTGGATCCGAAGTGCAGTATATGTCAATACGACTTCAATTGTTTAATTTTGTGCAAAAGTTAAAGATATTCATTTAGAAGTGTTATTAGCTCAACTTCGTATTCGTTTCCCATCATTCTTAAGTATTTTAATACATCACTTTTAATTGCAGAAAGAGGCTTACACTAAATCAAAATAAATATGACAAAATCGAAAAACAGTACAGAAAGATTCAGAATCTATCAATTAAGCAAGCATGCGGAAAAAAAAATTGGCTCGGCCGATAAAAAAGTTATCCGGCCGATAATTCAGTAAAACAATGTGTATATATGATCATCAAATATTTTTTTGGTCTACTCGGTTACAGCTAGTGATGAAGGTTAGCAATACCGATCGAAAAATTGTTCTTTAATGTTACCTTTACAAGTTTATCTCAAGTCTGTATCAATACGGAGATGATTCGCGTCAAACGGGAAAATCCGAAAAGAGAAAAATTCGAGGAAAATAAAAAGAAAGTTTAAACTTAAAATAAAACACGATAAAAAACTGTAATTAACGACACGAAAACAAAAGGTTCGGATGAGAAACTTTTTTCACGGGTCCGAAAACTTTATACAACAATTAGTCGTTTCAGAACTTAGTCGCGTATTTATATCTAAAGCGGGATTAAACTGGTAAGTAATCAAAACAATAACTTACTGAGAAATAATTAGTACACGCAAAAAAAGTTTGGTGAGATGCCATTTGATCCCTTAAATAAATCCCTTGTGTAATTTACACGCGTCTGTATAAAGTACACACAAATTACTAATGATCGGTTACTATTTATATTTTATTTTTTTCTTAGTTGTAGCTTAGGCCCATAAATTTGTCAGATCGTTACTAAGCTTGCAAACAAGTGTTTTAAGGTACGGTCTCTTTAATTTTTTTCTCGCATTTTTTATTGATTAAATCCGTGTAGTTTTTTTTATGATATACTTTTTCTATAACCATCCTTTCTTTTCATTGACGGTGTGTTTGGTTAATTTAGTTGTAATCAATTCTAAATTCATTTTTGTGAATATCCATATCATCTATTCATAATATTTACTGATACATTCGCTGATCCGATTTGAATTTTTATTTGATCCTTTGTGCATTTAAATCGTGTTCGTTTTTTTTTTTTATATTACATTCAAACCCGTCACCAATTGCTTGATAATTTACATGGATAAGATTATTCAATCAATAAATAAATCATAAAAGAATGTCAGAAGATCCAAAAAGTCCGTTTCAGGACCCAGACCAAACGTTTCAATCTTCAACTATGGATGAATCTTTTTCATATGACGCCACTAACCCGTCTCTCGGGCACCAGCAAAGGATAATGAGCGATGAAACCTTCCACTCTGCCAGATCAGCCTCTGCACATCCGTCGGACCAGCATTCTGCTCCTAATAGTGGTATGAACACTCCACAGGAATTACATTTCCCCAATTCAAACCGTAATAGCAGTCATTTTTCATTCGAACCACACAATAATGGTAGCAATCCAAATTTTCATGCCGATTACTCGGATCAAGATAGTATAAACAAAAGTCCGGGCTCCGTTATGCCAACTCCCAACTTGAATATGGAGTCACGATTCCCTGGCAAACCTCAAAGTGGCACTCCTTCTCGAAAGACTTCTTTGAGGTTCAAATTACCAAACGACAGCTTGAATTCATATGGATCATCATCATCTGCAACGTTGAATCAATCTCCAATACTGCATAGTCATTTCCCGCATGATTCAACTCAAACACATCATAATGGTAGCAATATTGTTCACACAAGATTACAATCACCTTTCCTTGATCAAAGTAATGTCATCCCCGAAAATAGCATTTATGGTTTACAAAAGCCACAATCACCATTTATTCAACAAACCTTTGATTTGCCACCCGTCGATGATACCGATAGTGAAGTGTATGACTTTAATCAAGAAAGTGGTGTTGATAGAAATGGTACAGTAATGAAAAGACATAGATGGGGTACAACAAGAAATAAGCATGGAAGACCTAAACAGGAAAATTTAAGTAGGTCGAAAACATTGAAAGGACTCTTGAGTCCAAATTTGGGTAGATCGAGATCAAAGAGACCTACAAGGTTGGATTCAATCAGACGTCCAAACACTATCGAAGAAGATATTATAGATGATTATGGCTCTTATAGTACTGGTCATCCGGAAAACAATAATGAAGACTCTTCTTTACCGGCCCCCGAAGCCAAAGATCCTAAAGATCGTAAAGAAGATAAAAGAGTAATAACTTTCAATAAACCATTACCAAATGAATATTTGGACCCTGAAACACAAAAACTGGCCATAAAGTATCCACGTAACAAAATCAGGACTACAAAGTATACACCTTTAAGTTTCATTCCAAAGAATGTTTCTAATCAATTTTTACGTAACGTTGCCAACATGTATTTCTTGACGTTGATTATCTTGGGTGCATTTGAAATTTTCGGAGTTCCTTCTCCAGTCTTGTCTGCTGTACCTTTGATTGTCATTGTGGCTATTACTGCTATCAAGGATGCAATGGAAGATTCTAGAAGAACAGTGACTGATATGGAAGTGAATAATCAAATTACTCATATATTATCTCAACATTCAGATTCCCTGCAATATCAATACATTAATTATAATGTTGATGATGAAACTATTTCTCTTTGGAGAAGATTTAAGAAAGCAAATTCAAGACTTCTTTTTAAATTCATATACGCTGTGAAAAGAAATATTTCAAGAGAAGGTAGAGCTAAAAAAGCTAGAGAAAAAATTTCTGGACCTGAGATTGAAGCTAGAAAATCATTTGAGAGTGGATTTGGTGATTTAGAAACAACGCCACGTAATTCCGAGGATATTAACAAAGCAACTAATCCATTTTCCGATAATTTGAGAAAATCATTTCAACAACAAAGAAGAGAGCAAAGAGTTTCAATGCAACAGCAAAATAGAAAAACTCTCAAATATGCAAGGAAATTTTGGAAAGACGTTAAAGTTGGGGACATATTAAGAATTTATAATAACGATGAAATACCCGCTGATTTAATCATCTTAGCTACAAGTGATGAGGATAGTTGTTGTTTTGTTGAAACCAAGAACTTAGATGGTGAAACAAACTTAAAAGTAAGACAAGCATTAAAATTTGGATCAAATGAAGAAAACATCAATAAGGCCGATGATATGATGGCACATGAATTTGAAGTCGAAAGTGAAGGTCCACATCCTAACTTGTACTCCTATGAGGGGAATTTGAAATATGCGGACGCCGAAACAGGTGAACAAAAACAAGAAGCCATCACTATTAACAATTTGTTATTGAGAGGTTGCTCATTAAGAAACACCAAATGGGTTGTCGGTATTGTTGTTTTCACTGGTGATGACACAAAAATCATTCTCAACTCTGGTGTAACGCCTACAAAACAATCCAGAATCTCGAGAGAATTAAATTATTACGTTTTATTGAACTTTGTGCTATTGTTCATAATTTGTTTTGCCTCTGGTTTAGTCAACGGGATATATTACACGACAACGAACACATCGCGAACTTATTTTGAATTCGGTACAATTGCTGGTTCTCCATCCATGAATGGGTTAGTTGATTTTTTTGTTGCACTTATCTTATATCAATCATTGGTCCCAATTTCCCTTTATATCACTATTGAAATTATCAAAACGGCTCAAGTATTTTTCATTTATTCTGATCTTGGAATGTATTATGAGAAATTGGATTACCCTTGTACACCAAAGTCATGGAGTATTTCCGATGATTTGGGTCAAATTGAATACATTTTCAGTGATAAAACAGGTACTTTGACTCAAAACTTGATGGAATTTAAAAAGTGTACCATTAATGGTGTCTCATATGGTAAAGCATATACTGAGGCACTTGCTGGTTTAAGAAAAAGACAAGGTGTTGATGTTGAAACTGAATCTGCAGTTGAGAAAGATTTGATTGAAAAGGACAGAATCAAGATGGAAGAAGGTTTGTGTAAATTGTCCAAAAACACACTTTATCAAGATGAATTAACTTTTATTTCTTCTGAGTTTGTTGATGACTTACAAGGTGCTAAAGGTGAGCATCAAAAAGTTTGTAACGAACATTTCATGATGGCCCTTGCCTTGTGTCACTCTGTTTTAGTTGAAGAAGATCCAAAGAACCCAAAGAAATTGTCGTTGAAAGCTCAATCGCCTGATGAGGCTGCACTTGTTGGCACTGCCCGTTCCGTCGGTTTCAATTTTAAAGCAAATACCAAGAAAGGTGTCTTGGTTGAATCTCATGATAAAACCAAGGAATATCAAGTTTTGAATACTTTGGAATTTAATTCCACAAGAAAGAGAATGAGTGCCATTATAAAGATTCCTCCAAAGAACCCAAATGAGAAGGCAAAGGCTGTGTTGATTTGTAAAGGTGCTGATTCTATCATCTATGGTAGATTATCGAAACAACTTAACAATAGAAAACTATTAGATACCACCTCCAAGCACCTTGAAGAATATGCTACTGAAGGTTTAAGAACTTTATGTATTGCTCACCGTGAATTAACATGGGAACAATATCTCGAATGGAATGACCGTCATCAAGCAGCTGCTCTGTCTTTAGACGATCGTGAAGCTAAAATGGAAGCTGTTGCAGATTCTATCGAACGTGAATTGATCTTGATGGGTGGTACTGCTATTGAAGATAGATTACAAGATGGTGTTCCTGACGCCATTCAATTATTGGGTAATGCTGGTATTAAGTTATGGGTTTTAACTGGTGACAAGGTTGAAACTGCAATAAACATTGGGTTCTCATGTAACTTGTTAGGTAATGATATGGAATTATTGTTGATCAAGACCAATCTTACACCTGATGAAATAAGCGAATATAATGTTACGAATTATAATGACTTGCTGGCACCATTACTTATTGATTACTTGATTAGTCACTTCTTATCTCGTTATTTCAAAAAGACAGGTTCTATTGAAGAATTGGAAGCTGCAACTCAAGATCATTCACCTCCAGATGACGGTTTTGGTATTGTTATCGATGGTGATGCTCTTAAGATTGCTTTGAGTGATCCTGATACAAAGAGAAAGTTCTTGTTGCTTTGTAAGCATTGTCGTGCTGTTTTATGTTGTCGTGTCTCCCCAGCTCAAAAGGCTGCAGTTGTTAAATTGGTTAAGGATACTTTGGATGTCATGACATTGGCCATAGGTGATGGTTCTAATGACGTGGCAATGATTCAAGCCGCTGATGTTGGTGTTGGTATCGCTGGTGAGGAAGGTAGACAGGCAGTGATGTCGTCAGATTATGCCGTTGGTCAGTTCAGATTTTTGGCAAAGCTTTTGCTTGTACATGGTAGATGGTCATACAAGAGATTCAGTGAGATGATTCCTAGTTTTTTTTATAAGAACGTTATTTTCACCTTTGCATTATTCTGGTATGGTGTTTATAATGATTATGATGGTACCTATTTGTTTGAATTCACCTATTTAACATTCTATAATTTGGCTTTCACATCCTTACCAGTCATTTTCTTGGGTGTTTTTGATCAAGATGTAAGTGCAAAGGTTTCATTGCTTGTTCCCCAAATCTATAGAAGTGGGATCTTAAGAAGCGAGTGGACACAGAAGAAATTTTGGATTTATATGGCAGATGCCATTTACCAATCTGTAATCAGTTTCTTCTTTCCATACTGCTTGTACCGTATCGGATTCCAAGACTCGAATGGGTTGAGTCTTGATCACAGATTTTGGATGGGTATTATTGTGACATGTATCGCTTGTATTTCATGTAACTCCTATATTTTGTTACATCAATACAGATGGGATTGGTTATCTTCTTTGATTGTTGCATTGTCTATTTTAATAATCTATGGTTGGACAGGTATTTGGACATCTTCAATGACAAGTGGTGAATTTAACAAGGCTGCTGCACAAATGTTTGGTGCTACCACCTTCTGGGCTTGTACTTTTGTTGGTGTTTTATTCTCGTTGTTACCAAGAGTGTTTTACGATTTCGTTCAAAAGTTATATTGGCCTCATGATGCTGATATCATTAGAGAATGTGTTTTAAGAGGTGATTTTGATGCCTACCCTGAAGATTACGATCCGACTGATCCAAGTAGAGTCAAGATCAGTAACTATGCAAAGGATCATTCAACAGTTAGTATGAGTTCACCTACAATGGATGCTTCCAAAAGTGCATCTAAGGCTTCTCCACCTTCGTCTTCGAATGAATATTACAAGAATGTTGGTGGTTCCACTTCCTCTTCTGGAAGCGATATTGATAACAGACAGTACACATCTGGTACAACCACCATGATTGATGATCCACATGAAGTTCCCGATCGTAAATCATTCGTTGATAGGTTCAAGAGAAAGAGTAAAGCTGTTTCGACATACAGTAACTCATTTATCGATAGTTATAATGTTCGTAATCAGAGTCAAGGGGATTTGGATTCTATGGTCAGGACAGAAGATATGGAAATGGAAACATTTAACAATAACAAGCTTGCAGCTGCTAGAGCTTCCACCGAAGTTAAAAGAATAAACAGTGAATTTGGAGGTAAATCTAGTTAATCAAAATTGATGCAAAAGAAAAAAGTAAAGGCTACTAAACCTTATTATTGAATTCAGTTTTTAAAATTAGGGATTTTTACGTGTGTATAGATATTTATATACATTCGCGTTATTTAATAGAATGTATTATTAAAGTGAGTTGGTAACATTGGTTAATTTCTGGGGAATTTCTTTTTTCCGAAATTTTTCAAATCTCTAATCCCGATCTGTAAAAATTCGTACAAAATTGTTTGATCTTTAGGTTCACGTTAAAAACGGATCTGGGGTATTGCAAAAAGTTATAGTGTCAACGAGACCATTTTTACTGAGTGGTTATAAGAACTTAAATTATGTATTTTTTCGAAGTCATCTTACGCAATTGACAGAAATTCTCACAGATTTCTGAAAACATTGTATTAATTCTCGTGTAACAGAACATAAGGCAACTGCTCGTAAGACATAGGTTTTTCGTTTATACGTGCATGCAGTGATACATATATATTGATATATCGATCCCCCAATAGCACGATAGACAATTGGCCTAGTAGTATAGGACTAAGTGATAATAAAATAAAAAGAAAAGCAAAAAAAAGAAAAAAAAAAAGAAAAAGAAAGGTTATACCCGGAGGCACATTGTATTGGGGTATGTAAAAGGTATCGTACCCTCGGGCGTATTTTCCCACAAAATAGATAAGAACGAATTATTCACCATCAATGTCCTCTGTTGTCCTTCAAGTAATTCTTAAATAGCGATTGAAGTATCTAATTGTTCGCCGAGCTTTGCCGATGATTCAAAACATGTTCAAATTTTTCTCCAACCTTCGTGTGATGATTACGCACTCCACCAAACAGGTTGCTGGAGAGTAATGGTTTCTTTTTATAAATTACGGTACGCCTATGAGCGCGTGCAGGTACCCGTATTTTTCACTATTTTTTCAATTTTTTTTTCTTCACACATTTTCAGCTATTTGTATGTCTGAGTTACCCGCCTTTTCTTTGGAATCGACAAATCAAATCACTTTATTTCGTTTTTGTGTCGCATAATCGACTGCAGAAACGCAATTTTTTGTCCGATATAGTCCGGTGTTTAGAAAAAAGTGAAAGGACTTGAAAAGAAAAGAAAAAAGAAAATTCAACACGATGGATCAAGTAAAAAAACTCCAGCAGACCTATTAAAGCGAGACCGAAAAATTAATGTATGAGAGAAAAAAATTTTCTTCAAATGAACAAAAAAAAAACTTAATATAAAATCAAATCGAAATCCTTTGAAATGATTTTATTATATTTTTTCTCTTCTTCTTTTTTTTCGTTAGAGCTTTATATCTCATTCCAATACATATATTCAATAATAACTAACAATGGATAACCAATTCTTTATTGATTTCATGATGGGTGGTGTTTCCGCCGCTGTCTCCAAGACCGCCGCCGCCCCAATTGAAAGAGTCAAGTTGTTGATTCAAAACCAAGATGAAATGATCAAACAAGGTAGATTAGCCAGAAAGTACGATGGTATCTCTGAATGTTTCAAGAGAACCGCTGCTGAAGAAGGTGTCACCTCTTTCTGGAGAGGTAACACTGCCAATGTTATCAGATACTTCCCAACCCAAGCTTTGAACTTCGCCTTCAAGGATAAATTCAAGGCTATGTTCGGTTTCAAGAAGGATGAATCTTACTGGAAATGGTTTGCCGGTAACTTGGCTTCCGGTGGTATGGCTGGTGCCACCTCTTTGTTCTTCGTCTACTCTTTAGATTACGCTAGAACTAGGTTGGCTAACGATGCCAAGTCTTCCAAGGGTGACGGTGCTAGACAATTTAACGGTTTATTCGATGTTTACAAGAAGACCTTAGCTTCTGATGGTATTGCTGGTTTGTACAGAGGTTTCGGTCCATCCGTTGTTGGTATTGTTGTCTACAGAGGTTTGTACTTCGGTTTGTACGATTCCTTGAAGCCTGTTGTCTTGGTTGGTCCATTGGAAGGTTCTTTCTTGGCCTCTTTCTTGTTAGGTTGGACTGTTACTACTGGTGCTTCTACTGCCTCTTACCCATTGGACACTGTTAGAAGAAGAATGATGATGACTTCTGGTCAAGCCGTTAAGTACGATGGTGCTTACGACTGTTTCAAGAAGGTTGTTGCTGCTGAAGGTGTCAAGTCCTTGTTCAAGGGTTGTGGTGCTAACATCTTGAGAGGTGTTGCTGGTGCCGGTGTCATCTCCATGTACGATCAATTGCAAGTTATCATGTTCGGTAAGAAGTTCAAGTAAACTAATTAATCATGCTTTTGAAACACTTTCTTTCTTTTGCTATTTGTCGTTCGCTATAATTGATTTTCTTTGAACTTTTAATTCTTACAAAAAGTGTGTTGTGTTTTGGATTTATAAAACTACATTTTTTAAAAATCTTCATGTTACAGCAGAGATCATTGATGGGTGTTTGATTTTAGATAGAAGTTGGTTTGCGGTTTAATGTGATCAATTTGTTTTTACTTTTATTTATTATCTTCCTATAATTAATATTGTTGTATATATCTTATAATATTAATATTAATTGTTTTAAAAAAAATTATGTTTCTTTTTCATTAAATATTTCTTACTGTGATTTTGGATTTCGATGAAGCCCCTTTATTTTTATTGATTTTGATTTGTTGAGAAT
The DNA here is from genome assembly GCA_030582715.1 of Kodamaea sp. yHQL449. Lineage (NCBI taxonomy): Eukaryota > Fungi > Ascomycota > Pichiomycetes > Serinales > Debaryomycetaceae > Kodamaea > Kodamaea sp. yHQL449. Next base: position 244,377 of record JAJMGT010000035.1, on the reverse strand, counting down.
TTTGTACTTTTTTCGAAATGCGCGATTTACTATCCTACATAAAATTTTCCACTAATGTAATAGTTGAATTACTGCAAAAAATTGCAAGATTGAATTTCAAATAATTTTAGATATAAATTTCAAATATATATGAATCATTTTATTAAACGTAAGAACTAGCTCAAATATTTAGTGTTTATTTAAGGTTTAGATTTTTCAAATATAAAGTCAATTAAACGTACAAATTGCTACAAACACTTATCATAAAACATATAATAATCAAATACAGGTATGATCCGACCACCAATAGAGAAAAAAGACGGAATCTTAAACCAACTATAACGAATCAACCTGCACAATAACTACTAAAGAAAACAAATAAGAAAAACACGAACAGCAAACCGTTCCTAAAGTCAAAAAACAAAAATTGAACTAATTTCTTTCAAAGTTCAAGTATAATAACTTATACTCGTTCTTCAAATCATACAAAACACGTTCTTGTTTCGAATAACCATATTTCAGTAAAAGATGATCGCAATTTTGCAAGCTGATAAGATCATGGGACCTATTATTTGGCAAGCTACCTTCATTGATCAAGGTTAATGAAAACTTTCTAGGTTCAAAAATCTTGAGCACATGAATCAAGACATCAACAATCGAAACTGGAGAATCCCTCTCGAAAGGGTAGTTAGTCTCGAACGAAGCATACGACCACCCAGATTCAGGGGTGATGTGTAAAGTATAATAGTATCCACCTTTGTTGGAACAAATCGAATTGGATGAAAGACCACATGGACTAAAGGAAAAGGCGTCATGGATAAATTTGTAGCCATTTTCATTCTTTGATCTTACGGTAGTGTTCGATTCTTCGAACTCCATATTATCAGACAAAGATGGCGAAGGTAAATAAGAAAGATCCTTCTCGTCCTTTCCAATTGGATCAAAAATTGAGTCTAAAGTTGTTTCATGCATGGTTTCCATTCCAAGGTCATGACCCAAATCAGATTCATTAGCACCATCCTTCAACAACGAATCAACACCGGGTTTTCTTGAAGTGACAAATTGCAAAGCCTTTTCTTTATCTAATTCGGTCATCAAGATTTCAAATGTCTGATCGTGTGAGTCGGATTTGGACAATGGTGATTTGGAAGTGTTTTTACCACCCATATACAAGTACCAGTGGTCTTCACTACTATAATCACCAACGACGTAAGATTTACCATTAATAAAATGAAGGTTCAATAAGGCAACTTCGTTTTTCCAGTCTTTGTGTACATGAATTTGTTTGTCTGGGAACATAAAAGATCTTCTTGAGTAAAACATTTTAAAGATTTCCTTTGATGAAAGGACTTCGTGGTTCACTTCCTCAAAAATATCTTCATTGATGACTTCAAACAATTTATCGATACATGCCAAGATTGTAGTGGTACCGCATGTCTTTAAAATCATCTTGTGTGGAAACACAAACAAAGAACTTTCACTTAACAAGTAAGCGTCCATAAATTTGGAAGATTTCATACTTAAAATCTTGCAATTGACCAAGTCCAAAATTTGCACCCATTTTTGCAATGGGATGGATCTCAAACCTTCGCGAGAAACATTGGAAGGTAATTCGTCATCTTTAGGCCAAAGCCAGATTTCCAACAACTTTTCAGGGCCTTCAAAGGCATAAGTGGAATCTAAATTGGCAGACAATTCATGATCAACGTAATTATCTTCGTGGTAAGCAGGAGCAACCATAATTAAATCTTAAGGTTTTTTCTAGTTTTAAAACAATTCTTTAACTTGATTTAGCTATCAAGTTCTTTTTTTTTTGAGGATTTTAGATTCAGTTATAAGTATAACTTTAATTTATTGATAATAGTATTTTTTTTAGTTTTTAGGATCTAAGATACTGTAATTGAATGCAGCTATCTTTTTTTCTTTTTTGGGGTGGATTGAAACTTACTCTTATGAAAAAGGGTTGGTCGAAGGGTTTAATTAATACCTATTGAAACGAAGAGAGAAGTAACAAGAAACGTTTCGAAGAATATTAATCAAAATTGTTTGTTAATGCAAAATCTGATTTGTTTTAATGAAATGAATGTAATTATTCTTTTTATTTGATAGGCAGAAGCTATTATGGGAATTGGGTTATGTCAGCAAATATCGTTTGAAGGAATTTTGGATACTGGAATATAAAAGATGTATCCAGCTTGAATTATAGTTTAAAATTCAGGCTATATGTAATATGGTTTAACTTAAAAATAATATAATATTATTGTGTGTTATCCAGGATCAAGAAGTTTATTGATGAATATAGAACGTCGTGGTTTCCTAGGCATAAAAATCTAAATCAAACTATACGTCCGGATTTTTCTGAATATTATTTTTCAATCAGACTAAAGGATTATTAAACTGGTAATAATTCCTTTAGTGGATTCAAAAATTTAAGTGGGGAGCTCTAACTGATCGATGGGATCAAGCAATAAAATTTTTTTAATAAGGTCCTCTGAGCAAAATTGTAAATAAATTTGAGGAGGAGATTTAATCTGTTTAGTTCTTCAATATATGATAGATAATAACCTTTAGAACAAAGTATCAACTTTCTGAATTACAATTAAATCAAATTGGTTTTTTAAAAAAAAGAAGAGTAAAAAGATAATTATTTTCACATCAGCTTAATTTGGCTGTAAAAGTTTTTTTGTACTACATTCTTAATAAAGGAAAATTTTCTTTCAAATTGTTTTTTTTGGCTTAATTCGTCTCATGCACATGCGACCGTTGTAAAGTAACAGAGGCGTAGTTTAGAGTATGCGCTTAATTTGTAGTTTGAATATTTATTCTTAAACAACAAAAATTAATTCTATTATTCACATTAAAAACAAATTTATATTATAAAATAAAACTAAATTAAACGCTAGAAACAATTTCACTTGCATTTCTTAATACCTTAACCATGTTTATACATTCCTTTCTCTTTTGGATAGTAGCTTCATTTTCCTTAACCATATCTGCCAAATCTGGGGAATTATATAATTTTTCCAATAATTCCTTTTGAATTTCATCCTTAGATCTATTGATTAATTTCAACATGATAGCTTTTGGAACAACATCGGCAACGGTTCTCTTGACAATGTTGTAATAAGATGAGATCAACAACTTGATCACTTCGGTTTCCATAGTTTCTCTTTCAGTCATGTTACCAGTGGCCTTCAAAATTGGTGGAGGAGCTTCCATGGTTTGTAATCTCTTCTTATTCTTAGAAGTAAAGAAACCACCAAAGAACCCATTGGAATCATCTTTTTGGTGTTGTTGGTTAAGAGTAGGACTATGTGGTTGTTGTTGTTGTTGTTGTGGAACTGGTTTACCAGTCTTAGGGTCAACCATAACTTGTGGTTTTGGATGAAACTTTTCTTCTACAATGGCCATTGCTTGAGAACCTTTCAACAAATCTGGATGAGCAGTATTAACATAAGTTTCTTCAGCAAAAATCAAATCATTAACAAATTTAGTGGTTGGAATTAATTCCTCTCTTAAATATTGAATAAAATGTTGTGATAATTGTTCCTTTAAAGCAGGATAACGAGAGTATTGTGTTTGAGAAATGATTTGTGACAAGATTCTAACCATTTCATCAAAAATCAAGTTGATACATCTAACAGATGGTTCTTCCATTCTTCTGATTTGTTGTTTGACTAAGACTTCAAATGCTTGTGTACCAACAAATAAAGATGGAGCAGAACCAGAAGTATTATGCATGATTGTTCTAATGTCTGAATCCTTAATTTGATCAAATGGATCCAAAGAATAAATACCATTCTTAAAGATTTCATGGAAAACAAATGATATACGAGCACCACCACTCAATTCTTGTGAAGATAATTCCTTACCTTCACCATTCAAAATACCATTATAATCCTTAGTAAATTGAGTGATCATATTCAAAGCAATAGAAGTTGGAGATTCACTCATTTCAGGACCTAACATATTCAAATCATTTTGATATTTTTTCAATGAATTTTCGATTCTCATTTTAATATCAGGTAAAGTACCCTTAATATGATGTAATAAAATACCATTCAATTTCTTGGCCAAATAAGGAGTACCACAATAATGAGATTTAGCCTTATATGATTGATGGTTTTCAAAGAAATTCTTTTCATCAACCAAAGCATCTCTAATAGTCTTTTTTCTTTCGATATCCTTTTGACCTCTGTTGATCACAGGAACATAACCAAATCTCAATGGGATAACTCTACCAGCAAGAATGTCAATAACATCAGTACCTTGATCCATCAAATCAACCTTGGTTAAGACACCGATGGTTCTGGCACCTTCAGGATCAACTTCTCTGGCCAATTTCAAACCATCAGAGTTAGCCAAATCGGTGTTAGAGGCGTTAACAGATAAAATAATTGCGTTTGGCTTCGAAATAAACTTCATAATCATATCTCTTATTTGTTTTTCAATATCCTTTGGTTGATCACCAACTGGAACCTTAGTCAAACCTGGTAAATCGACCAAAGTTAAGGTCAAAACATGAGGAGAGTAGATTCTTAAGTTGATTGGAATTGGTGAAATACCCAAGTTCTTACCAGTTTTGGCGTCAGTTTCTCTGACAATTTCACTTCTAATCTCTTCAAAATCATAAAACTTCTTGTCTGGTAAATGTAAGAATTCACCCCATTCTTCAGAATTATTTTCTGAACTATCATTATCAAGATTAACCAAATCAGCACCAGAACTCTGAATGTTGTTGGCTCTTCTATTGATCAACTGTAAAACTAAAGGTCTTCTGGTAACAATACCGGTACCTCTAGGTAAAAAATCTCTTCCAACGATATTTTCTAAAACTGATGACTTACCACTTGATTGAGAACCGACAACAGTGATTTGTGGCAAATCAATTGGGGAACTCGATCCACCCCCTAAAGGAGCCAAGGCATCTTGTAATTTATTGATAGTAGCAATTAAAGTCTCATCCATAGTGAGTAATCTAATTATTTATTCCTATTTTTATATATCTATTAAAATATGGTCAAATCTAAACTAGTTGATTGTTAGATTGAACTTTTTGGTATTGGCGTTGATCGCACTGGATTGAACATGACACGAAAGTAGATAGCCGAAATAATATAAATCCTGTATATAGTAAGACGTGCAGTCAATACTTAGTTAATTTATTCGCGATTGTTTTCAACGAGAAGGCAACTTGTCCGAGCGGTTAAGGAGAAAGACTTGAAATCTTTTGGGCTTTGCCCGCGCAGGTTCGAATCCTGCAGTTGTCGTTATTTTTTTTATATTTTTTTTCACTATTCCCATTAATGTATATTTATACATGTTCTACATTTTACAATTAACATTATTTTTAAATATCGATTAATATTCTCTCACCGGTTGATGAATGTGCTGCCCCATTCATTTTGATTCCTTCTTCGGAGCCGCCGCCAAATACATTTTCCAAAACAACTTCCTCTATATTATTTTCTGAGGTGTAAGCCTGTTCTTGATAACTAGTTTCAAAAACGAATTTATCACTGTATTGACGGATATCTTGCAAGGGCTTGGTAAATTTATCCATGGGGGTCAACATGTAAAATTCGATTTTATCACCTTTTGCCAATTTAGCTTCTGGTGATAATACTATTCTGTTAGCCTTTGAGCCCCAACCACCGCCACCAGCAATGATTTGATATTCATAGCATTTACCATTCTTGTAAATTTTGGCAAAAACTTCTGTATCTTTGGAGGCCAACCCCATTAATTTTTCACTCTCCTGTAAATAACCAGAAGCAGATTTATCATCAATTGACTTAATTAAATTTCCAATACAGTCCGTAATTGTAAATTTCTCATCATATAAAGGCGTTAGTTTATCAATTATTTCCGCCGAGGTGGAATCTATTTCACCTTGGGGAAATTGAAGAGATAACTCACATAATGTTTGACCCGAATTTCCATTATCGATTATATGTTTTGCTTGAAAATAAAATAAAGTAACTAAATTCCCTGTACTGAAAACAGTATTGACAAGGTTTAACTCAATCTTCAAATCTTGATTAAAGTTAATGTTAAGGCTGGATTTGATGTTTTTCCAATTCTTTCTCGCGGTAACTACGTTAACACCGTCACTTTCTCTTGGTTTCGTATTTAAATCATCTCTTTGATCCAACTGTATTGAGTCTTTGATTTCGAGGATTTGATCAGACCATAATTCAGAAATACCATCTGGCTGAGAATTAGGTACAACAGTATCAATGCCCGCAACTATCACTTGTATACCAAGGTTTTCGTGGATGTTGATACTCTCTTCTATCACTTGATTGAGATTCTGTTGTGTTGATAATAATACGACGGATTGTGGTACAAACTTTGTTGGTGGAACAAGTTTGAAATTTAAAGGGTTCACTACTGTTCTCGCATATATCTGTTTGAGCCTGAAAGATGTACTAAAGCATCTCTTACTGATCATTTTCTTGCTTCGATTTTGCTTTATAAATTATTCTTTTGCGTTGAAAAATTTACATACAATTTTTCTAATCAACAGTTGCAAAAAAAAAATATATATATATAATTAAAATTAAGTGAATTTTATTTGTGATCTATAAATTTACTTCTCAACTTCTTCTATATGTCTTTTCTTTGGTAATTCCGATTCAACTTCGGGTTTGATTTCTTCGGTTTCTTTATTTTCTTCTGTCTTTTCTTCTTGAACTTCTGTCTTTTCTTCAACTACGTTATTCAACAATTCTTTTTCTTTCTCAATTAATGGCAATACAGTATCTTCTGTTTCCTTAAATTCCTTTGCCAAATCAATATCACCATCACTTTCCATAACCTTCTGCAAGACAGGACCCCAAACTCTTTCATCCTTTTGGACAAAGTCTTCTAATTTGAACACATTTTTGTCGAGAGCCCATTGTGATTGACGAGTTCTAATTAATTCTACCATATATGCTGATGATTCCATTGCACGACCGAAATCACTAATCAAACTTCTAATGTAAGTACCCGAAGAGACATCTACAGTCATATGGAACATTGGTAACTTTTCAGGTAATTCTTCATTATCATCTAATAATCGCGGCTTTTCGGTGGTCTTTGGCAAGTTTTCTTTTTCTGCCTTTTCCAAGTATTGAGTAGAAAAAAATAATGGAGAATCATTCAAAGTTGGGTTATTTTTAAGTCCATGTTCTTTTGGTTTCCCATCTTCATCCAACTCACTTTTCACTTTTTCGAATTCATGTGAAATACTCAAAGAGTCTTCTTCATGAATAATTAAGTTAGAAACTTTGATATCTCTAGTTTTGATGACTGTTGGCAATGGAATCCCTTTTCTAGCGTAATCATAAAATGGTATACCGTTAATCTTCAATGCAGAGAAAATAGGAGGTGTTTGCTTTAAGTTTCCTGTGAATTTTTCAGCAGTTTCTTTTATCATTTCTTTAGTTATATGACCGATTTTATTTTGAGTAATAATTTCACCTTCTGCATCTCCAGTAGTGGTAGAAATACCTAACAAGGCTTTTGTTTCATATTGTTTTTCACATTCATTCAAATAATATTGTAATTTTTTTGTTCCTAAACCAACACCAACTACTAAGACACCACTAGCCATTGGATCCAAAGTCCCACCATGGCCAATTTTTACTTTCAAACCTTTGACTTTCTTTTCAATCTTTTGTTTGGATGTTCTTTTATTGGTTCCCAAATCAAATCTCATCTTTTCCTTTGCCTTTTGCAAATCGGTCGCGAAAACATCAGATTTAGTGAATAACTCCTGAAGCTCACAAATAAAATTCGATGACGATAAGCCCGATGGCTTGTAAACTGCAAATACTCCGTTCATTAGTCTTGGTGTGTACTTGAACATGCGTTTTTGTCTACTTAAAAAAGAAAAAAAAAAAGAGAATGAATTAACTGATAAAAAAGCTCATCTTTGAATCTTCTCGATTGTCCTGCAGATAAAAATGATCCCTCCGGGGGACTATAGAAATGAATAACTATGCTTTGAATCCGAATCATTTGGGTTTAGGAATTTCGAAATCTAGTGAAAGATATCCCGATCTTCTCAATGATACCACTTTTACACCTCTTCCATTCAAAATCCCTTTATTTATCTCATTTTCCACATACGCTTCTAATTCAAGTAACTTTCGTTTGGAGTAAGTTTGATGAATGAACTTGCAAAAGAGATTGGAATAAATCCCTATGCTTAACATATCAATGAGTCCCTCTGCAATATTATAGATATTTTCTGGGTTTAATGCTTCAAAAATTAACGCATTTATTGTATTTACTATTGTAAGATATTCAGTTTCGGAAATTAGGTCAGGTACAAGTGGAGTCATCGATGTGTGTCCAAAAAAATTGCTCTCAAAAATGCCTTTTGCTTGATATTTACTTTCTGATTCGCCTTTGAGTGCTGCTGGCTCGTGTCCTGGGATATATGTTGAGAACTGCGGTATTAAAGAAGACAAAAGAATAGTATGGTAAACTCTGGGTATTCTAACAATCCTCGAATTTATATATTCCACCAGATCTCTTGATACATATTGGTTTGGGAAATGATTTATAACAATTGAAGGATATGGCTCATCTGATGCTAAGGTTTGTTTGGTTGTTGTTGAAGAAGACGAGGATTTGGGGTTCGGATTTGATTTGTAACTTTTGACCAAGTACTCATGATAATTAAAGAACAAAAGTGGTTCATTCTTTGATTTTTGCGACTCTAAGTCATGGTCTGTTGCCTTATTGTTCTGCTCAACATTATTAAGACCATACTTTGTATTTGGATCATTCATATGTGCCATAAAAATGAGATTGATCTATCGATTTCAAAGGTATATTTTTTTCCTAAAACAGACATTTACAAACACTCATAAAAAAATCTAAAAAATGTCTGCGATTGCGATATCAGTTTCCAAAAAAAAAAATATTGTTAACTTGAAATTAAATATAACAATGCATATAGATTAAGTAGAAAGCTGTTCAACCACATGAAACCACGGCGGTCGAGCTTTTCAAAAATCAAAGTAAAAACAAATGATTTTGCCCAGGATCGAACTGGGGACGTTCTGCGTGTTAAGCAGATGCCATAACCAACTAGACCACAAAACCACTTAGTTGCAAAAAAAAATACGCTATGCTACTTTATTATCTAAGTAATTAATTTATTAAAATTTTCAAGAGACTTTTAGGTAGTCCCACATCACCGAAGCTAATTGTTTGCCTAATGCGTTTCCTTCTCAAACCATCATTCACAGTCTCTATACCAGAAGGTTAAATAGTAATTAGATTATATAGAGGTGCAAATACAAGGAGTAATTGTAAAATAAATTTTGCAAATCCTGAATTCAATTGATCATAACAATTTGATTGTTCGAAGATAGTTTGAGGTTTCTTCTGAAACGCTTTCTTTTAGCGTGTGCCGCTTATTCTTGATTTTGGTTGTATAAAACCTTTCAACACCAAGTCATTTGAACACAATTTTGTTTCTCAGGAAAGTTTGTTGAATTAAACTTCAATCGAATTACATTGCATGATATACAATTGAAGAGTTTAGACTTTTAGAATAAGGCTAACTATACAGACTCACATTTAAGAATTGTTACATATGACCGACTCAAGTGTTCGTTGTCTCTATATTAGCCTTTAAATCTAACGCATGGCAAGAAGCTAATGTCTTTCCCCTGCTATTGGGATATTGGCTAAATTTCTCAACTTAGGTGAATTACAGTTATACTCTTTATAACAATTTTAAGAAATCACAAGGCACAAAGGTTTCAATAATTAATTGTTCTTTTCCCTTGAATGGGCCCCTTCGGTATCTGATTGCAGTTGCATTGTTTTTAAACTCAATTTATTAGCTCTCATAAACAAGGGGCAGGGGCATTGACCCCTCTACAATGCCCGATATACTTGGAGTTCTTATTGACCTTCCCGACCGATATCTCCACTAAATAGAGAAAACTGTACAAAAAATTGCTCTAAGGCCCGTTCTTCTTAAGAGCATATTTAAAGGGCAATTGATTACATCATACTGCTTTGTAGGATTTTTTTTTATACACATTATCTTGTCGTAGCTGATCTATTGTCTTGTTTGTGAGTGCAACCCAATCAAAAAAAAAAAGGTACTTCGCAACCAATCCCAATTAAATTGCGCATTACAGATTAACAAGTATGAATACTTTATTCTCTTATTTCAAGTCATCCCTTACCGTGTATCGAATACAAGAACTTGTTACTCGTACTGAAATAGTGGGACAAAAACCTGTAGAAGTAACAAAATCTGACTTTAATGGTAATCGTAAACATGTTTGTGTGTTAATTAGTTTCTGAATCGCATGATTTAACTTGAGAACCTGTACAGGTATTGAATACTGTCTGCTAATAGTTGTCTTTTTTTTGAATTTGTGGTACTTTGTTTGGAATTAACTCTACATTTTGAAGCCCCTTTTTCGGGAAATGAAAGGGCATTTCCATTGATAGAGACCTAATTGAAAATACCAAGGTCACTCACATGGGTATAATCAAAAAAAAATGTATAAATAGGACTGCCTTTCTCTACTATTAAAGTAACTTTTCGATATCATTATATATTATAAACAATACAAATCTATCACTCTAATCAAAATGGCTTCCTCATGTGCTTCCTGTTGCAACAACTGTGCTAACTGCAAGACCTGTACTAACAAGTGCACCTGTTCTACTTGCAAGAAGTAATCAAGATTATATATCATGATTACCCTCGAGTCTGCTTGAAATAAACATTTGGTGGCTTGCTATTTTAGCATGTTTATACGTTCCTATTTTTTATAGCTCAATACACGGGATACAAAATTTAAACAAAAATGATCTCTTTAACGTAGAATTAAAAATTTACGAATTATAATTGAATATTAACTTATTTTCCGGAAATATGTTGCTAGTAAATCCGTTCCTGCTTTAAAAATATTTTTTTTCTGCAAATGAAGCATAAGCTGCAAAAACATCAAATTGTGACGGTAAAAAACTAAAGATAAAGAATTCATTAATTTACCACAATGCATTAATAAACCTTTTGAGGGATTATATTTTGCTCTATATATTATCAGTAATTATTTTATACTGTTAGAATCAAAATACATTGTCGCGTGTTTTAGTTCTTAAAAGCGATAAGTCCATTTAAAATGCCTTCAAAACTATGATGTCATAACACTATTGTTTTTTCTGACAATAATTTACGGATAAACATTACCCCGCTCTTTCTTTATCAGTGGTAGTCACGATTGTAATTATACCCCCTCCCCCTATTTGACGTCATTCTTGATTGAAACTCTTCAAGAGAAAAGTACAAATACTTGGCTATAACCCTAAGAAAATTCAGTAGTATAAATAAATCTTAAGAAGAAACCAGAAAAAAAATTACTCGAAATGCCCTGCTCCTATATTCAAAACGTCAAACCCACTTGCAATTATTGCGACAACTGCAGCATCTGTCAAGTCAAAATGCAAAAGTGTGATTGCGCTTCCTGTGTGAAAGAGAAAAAGTGAACCTTCAGAGTTCTATCCATTGAAAAGTCATCAGTGATTTTGTATCATTGGTAGTTCAAGGCAACTTGGCTTTTTGTACTTTTCTTTAGTAATTAGCCTTTTTGATGTTCAGTGGGCAATTATATAACTTTCATTTCAACACGCATTGATTGCGGTGTTTCTTTGTATCAGTTTATCTTTTAGTATATTTTATTTCTTATCAAGATTCAATACACGAATCCAATTATGGTATTTAACCACAATATTGAAGAGATTTTTGCAAATAATTTAAAATATTTTTCCGATATGTTTTCTTTCGATTGTTGGATAAATCTCTCTTGATCCTATCTCTTCTAGTTAAATGTAAAACTTTTACAGTATGAACAAAAGTCTTTGTTTAGCTGTTGGATATTTAATGCGTGGTCCAGGAAATGCTCTTGTTTTCGTGATTTTAATTTACATATACAAATGGGTGAAGATAGTAAACAAGAGATCTTCCGTGATAGTTTAGTGGCTAGAATTACCGCTTGTCGCGTGGTAGACCGGGGTTCAATTCCCCGTCGCGGAGCTTTTATTTTGCGCAAATGGTTTAGTGGTAAAATCCAACGTTGCCATCGTTGGGCCCCCGGTTCGATTCCGGGTTTGCGCATTTTTTTTAAAGTTTTAAATTATATGCAAATAAAGAAAAAGAGCTTTCTTTGATTTTTTTTTTCTTTAGATCAAGTATTCAATTAGCCTATACAATCAAAAAAGTGATGACTTCTACCCAAAAACAAGACTTGGTATTTTTTAAAGATAATAGTTTGATACCAGATGCAATTTTAGAATCAGATTCTTCTCATTTGTCTATTATTTCCCATGTTCAAGGTACTCACCCTTCATGGTTGGTCAACACCCTCATCGAAAATGCCCTTGTTGGTACAGCAGGTTTAGTGAATAATGACTTAACAAAAAAGAAAATCAACAGATCTGAAGTTCTGCTAATTTCATTTACACATCCTTTTACCTTCTATAATAAGAACATCAAAAAAAATGGGGTTGATTTAACTGCTAATAAGAAATTTAATTTTATTGATTGTTTCACAGATTTATTCATACTGAAAGTGAAAAATCCTTTAAATGCTACAAAAGATATTAATTCACTTTTTGATAATATAATACTGCAAATAAAAGGTGGTATTGTATTTTTGGAAGCTCCTGAATTATTATTGTTGGCTACTAATATAACTTCTACTGATTTACTTTTCAATTTAATCAAATTAAATCGAAAGTGTAAACAACTATTTGTCATTGTTAATCAAGATTCACCACAATTAGTGGATATGAATTCAATTAATCCTCACGATCCTACTTTCAAAGTAACTGACTTTTTGGTAAAATTATATCATAGATCACAACTAAACTTAAATTTGCATCCATTATCAACCGGTAGAGCCGATGATATAACAGGATGTCTTATCATTTCAAATGGTACAGTGCATTATGATTTATTAAATGTCAAAATTATTGAAAATGAATATATATACCATATTACCAAGGATTCAAATATTAAACTCTTCTTTAGATAAAAAAAATGAACAATTCTTAAGATTAAGATCTTTTTCGTTGTGCATTATATAAATCATCAAGGGCAAACTCAATAGAACATCTTGTCCATAATAAGGGGAATAATGGCCATACAGACCTTTCACCAACTAAAACCCAGTATGGAATATTTTCCATCGATTTGTAAACATCAAACACTCTACCGAAATCCTTGAGTAAATAACGGAGCTCAGGAACAACTGTTATTTCTCGATTGCTTGCCAAAGATTGTAATGAAGTTGGTTTTTCATCTATGAAAAACCTTTTAAAAAGGTCAGTTAACATTCCAAGTTTATTTAAAACAATTAACCTATGCTGAATTTCCATTCCAATTAAATTTCGAATCAATTTAAAAAAATTTGCCCCAGCATCTTTTGTATATGTTTCCATATCCAATACAGCTGGTTTTTCTATAAGAGGAGTAGATGTATTTTCTTCATCACTATCCAGAGATCCCTTAAAATCAAAAATACCTTGGTTATGTCTTATACGACCGTATGAATGATAATGCTTCAAATCATAACTGAATAATGGAGCCAAATATGGTCTTGCCAAACTTATAATGAAATGGTTTACATTGAATAATTCGGTCAATCGGGTATATGGTGAATTTTCCTTTACGGGAGGATATTGAGTATATGTGTCATAATCCAGTACATCAATGTTCTCAGAGTTACCATCATGTTCTTTCTTTTTTGAAGGGTATTTAAAATACTGTTGTTGATAAGTGACATCTTGAGGCTTCAAAAATATAACATTACTTTGAGGATCTCTAAGTACAATATTATTATTAAAATCTTTAACGTATAATTGTACATTATCAGATAATACACCTGTACCAATCGAAGCATAAATTGCCGTCCATATAATCACATTAGGAGTTGTGATGTAATTCAATAAAGATGGAACTGATTGATGTTTTGTATGAACAACTATATTTAATACTTTACCAGTTTTTAAGAAAGCTTCTTCAAATGTAAGATCTCCAATAGTATCACGTACAAATTTCAAAAATAAAAGAATATCTTGTGAATAACCTTTTTGAACCACATTTTCAATTACATTCCCATAAAGTTCATCAACATCATGATTCAATACATCAATATCTTTCATCACATCTGCAATAGATATTAATATTGGTAATAATTCTTGATCACTGAGAGTACATACTAAAGATGCTACAGCAGCACCAACAGCACTTCCACCAATAATTTTTGGTAATAAACCTTTGAAATATAAAGCTTTTACAACACCTAAATGACATAAACCGAAAAGAGAACCACCTTGTAATAATAAAGATGTTGACCCAAATGATTGTCTTGCATCATGGAAAAAATCAAGTTTTAATTGTTTACTATTCATAATAAACCCATCTTTATCTCCATCATTAATGGATTCATTTAAATATTCTAAACAATTCAAGACCTCGGTTATATATTCTTCAATTTTAAATTTAGTACCCATATATGATTTCATAAATAATCTTTTTTGAGAAATTCCTCCAAAATTACGAATAAGGCCTGAACGTAAAAGTGACATCAATAATTGTGAATCATCATTTAAACGTGCATTCCTTAAATATTTGGTACGCTCATCAATTAAAAGATAATCATAATGTTTTGATAAGAAATTTTGTCGCCACAAATCCATATTAGTCAATTTATCTATTTCTATGACGGTACGTTTCCATTCATTATAACTCAGAACATGTTGTAATTGTTCAACGAATTCTTTAAGTGGATCTTTTCTATGATAAATTTCATACATTTTATTTAACCAAAAGTAACACAAGTCGATAATAAAGTCTAAAATAACCCAAATAAACCCAGGTATGTGGTTTATTACCACAGAGACCACGGGTAAAAATATGGACTCCTTAGCTGTTTTAATCATTCGTTAGCAATAACTAATTGTTTAAATAAAGGAAACTTCTCAATTTTATACATATCACATATGTATTTTTCTTCCCCACATATTCACGTGCAAAAGCTGCAAATTGAAGCGAGGAACAATTATACACAAAACAAATTACCACATAATCTCTTTCATATTTCATTACACTATATATATATATATATATTATTTACTCTCCACTACTTGCTGATTTCATTAATTTCTTACCACGATTTAAAAATCTCTTACCAAAACTAGATGCTTGTAAACCAGAGGTTTCAACTTTATCCTTTACAATAGAAACCTTACTTCTTAATGAAGCATGTCTTCTGATATCGTTATGAGAAGCATTTTGATACGCTTCACTAGCTATACGACCAATATGTATATTCGATTCACTTTGTGACAGCTTCAAAGTTTCATGAAGCCAATTCTGTAATCCAGTGTCATATTGGCTTTCCTTTTCAAGAGCTTCTTTTAAAAGATGTATTCTATCAATTGGTTGTGATGTAGTCATGATCTTTTTCCAATCAAATACTGGGTATGGTTGCTGTGTAAATTTTCTAGTCACATTTAAAGTAGAAGCATCACTGACAATGCTATCAATTCTTTTAGAAGAAGTTGAATCCTTTAAAGTAGGTGATGAATCTTCCTCTTTAATATCATCTGAATTATCTGAATTAATTCTCTTTGCTTCATTTTTGATATTTTCATATGGAGACTCATTTTCAGTTGGTGCCAATAAACTCGAATATCTTTGTTTAGGCAAATTTGCAGATCTAGGCAAGCTTTCCTTTGATGGAGCAGGTGTTAATTTTTCCTCTTGAAATAAAGGATTTGTATATTTATGATCATGTAAAACAGAATCGCCCTTAGAGGTGGTTTTGGATAAAAAGTCACCATGGTCATCTTCATCTTCATCGTAATCATCTGGATCTTCATTGATTCTGGGCAATGCAGCATCAATAGTCTCAGGAACAGATAAAGAACTTGAGTTTGAAATAACCTCATTTCCTAAACTCAGAGTCAGAGCTGTTCTTAAGTTGGTGAATTTCTCATAATCCTCATTACTCAGGTACATGTTAAAATTAATGGCAGACTCATTATCATTATCATTGACGAACTGATCACGGAAATTTCCGGTATTCGGCTTCCATCCACCCATGTTGAAGGTATTGGTACTCATTGTAGAGCCTCTTCTATTTAAATCATCTCCCATTGGTGGTCTAAAGGAGGCAATACTTGCAACTTCGTTTCTGATACTCGGATTATCATTTTTAATACTGGAAATATCGTTCTTAACACTAGCATTATCATTCTTAATGTTTGTATTCACGCTAAGTGCATCGAATGATGCTCTACCAGTCGAGATTGAACCCAGAGATTGAACAGGTTGTAATTCCAATTCGGGTCTTTTCAATAATTCATCATCTTCAATCGGCCGTAAGCTTTTAACACCATCCTGTTCTTGCATGTACCCACTCACAGCATCAGCAATATTTGAATAATCTACCGAAACCAAATTGTTTCTTGCAGGTGGAGGTTTTCTTATAGATCTTCTATGTCCACTTATAAAATTTTCATGACCTTTCTGTACTTGTGAAGTAGATAATGGAGCAATAGGAGTTGTCAAAATGTCATCTTCATCTTCATCACTTTCGGCAAAAGAAGTATTAAGATTTAAATTTTTCTCATAAGCCTTATAATCATGTAGAGATGCAAGATCTGGATCTAACAGAGGCAATTGAAAACTACTATCCTTTGAAAGGGACTTGTTATCTTCTTCATCCGTACCCATTGACGCATTATGTAAATCATTAATTAATGAATCCAATGCATCGGTCTTAACGTGGTGCCTAGTTATTTGTGGTTGCGATGGGGGTTTAACGTATTCTAATTCATTTTTCTCAAAAGAATGTTTATCTTCATTATTTTCTTCGTCAAAATCAAGCTCTTGGTTATTGCTCTTGAGCTGATCGTTGAATCCCAAGTCGTCTTCGTTATCATTATGGTCATTAAGATCATCATCATCTCCAATTTTATCAATGGACAATATTAATGGTTCAGGTGGTAAAGTTGATTCTTCGGTATGCAATGGGTGTGGGGCATCTTTTTGATCGAAATTCAAATCATCTACATGAAAATCATTTTCGGATGATTCATCAATCTGATGATGTGGTGAAGGTGATCCGATTGATGAGGTGTCATCGCTTTGCTCATGAACATAGTCATCATGTAAGTCTTGATGCTGTTGATGTTTTTCGGGTATTTCTTCGAGTATAGATTGACCGACATAGTCACCATGTCTAAATCCTGCTAAATTTAGATCGACTGGTTCATGTTGAATAGAATCTGCATCTGATTGGTAACTTTTGTCTGACTGTGGAGTCTCTGGAGAAGTTACAAATTTATCATTGAAAGTTGGAGTAGGTGGTGCAAAATCATCAAAAGACTGTTTATTTTTTATCTTTTGGACAGACTCATTAAATGAAAAGTTGGATGAATCATCTGCTTCGCCGACAAAACCGTTTAAAGAATCCTTAAGGGAAGTTTGCGGCTTATTTTCTTCGTCATCGTCATCACTGGATGAATCAAAGTCTCTATCCTTAAACCTATCAATGGATAATACTAAATTTGAATTTGGTTCATCATGCTCCTTCTTTGAAGTTTTATCACCATCTTTTTCTACATGATCATTTTCGGTATTTTGATGGGATTGATTCATATTTGTCAGTGATTCAAAATTACTTGATTCAAGATTATCTTCTTCATTTGAATTTTCGGTAATTGTCTCTGAAGGAAGCTCGAATCGCTGTGGAATGACTACTTTTTGTTGTGTTATTGGGCTTACTTCAGGTTCACTATCTGAGGCATATTCATCGTCCCAGTCGTCTCCATAACTAGGAACAGATGCCTTTACCCAACGCGTTGATTTGTGTCTTCCAAATTTATCTGCCATGATTTTGAAAACAATGAATAATTTGTAGTGATGGTTTACTTAGATTTTTTACTCTGCCACCCATTTTAGATTCTCGTTACATTTTATTATGAGACTAGTCAACACAAAAAAAAAAACTGCGAAGACTAAAAATAAACTATAAACAACTACAAATAAAGATATGTCAAATGATGTAATTAGGCAAAAAAAAAAATTATGTATGTATATAAAAGATGTATTTTTTCAATCTTTTTAATTGACAATTTCGAAAATGTCTGAGATTATTCTTTGATCAGATTCGTTTAAATTGCTAAATATGGCATTATACTTGTCGATATTTGAAGATTGCAATGTTTGAGCAAAGTCTTTAAAAATCTTAAAAATGTTAACATCATCCAATGGTGTTGTTGCCAAAGGATCTTCAATGATTTGTTCATCTTCTTGATCAAAGTAACCAGAAGTTTTTAACTCTTCTTGTTGTAAGAAATCCAAGAATTCACCCTTTGAATCTTCGGTAACTTCTTCGGTACCTTCATCTAATTCTTCTTCTTCTTCTCCTTCATAATTTTGATCATCAAGTTTATAATTATCTGAATAATCAAATTCATCAAAATTTTTACGTTTCTTTTCTAAATTTTCCATGGCTAGTGGTAATTCCTTTAACAAGATTGGTAAATTCTTTGAAATTTGTTCTATAATTTGTGGTCCTAAAACGGGTAGGATTTGATCATTACTTAATAAGGCAATAAAACTTAAAATAGATAATTTCAAATCATAAACTCTTTTTAATTGTGGAACCAATTTAAACCATCTATCAAAAAATGGTAATAATTGGTTTTGCAGTTGTAATAATGATAATGTAGTATTTGCATCATAAATTAAGGAAGAAATAATAACATTATTCAAGTTGACATCGTATGAGTTATTTCTAATATGATGCTGTTCATCTGCAGCATTACTATTCAAAATTTGAAGAAGAACACCGATGAAATCTGGAATATAACTAATAGAATGATGTTCCATAGTCAATACAAATGTTTGAGCCAATTCACATGCATAAATCAAATCATTATAACCAACTTGAGAATCGTCACATTCAGAAATAATTTTAAAGATTTGGAAAAACTTTTTAACCAAATCTGGATTATTAATTAAATCAACTTTACCATAATTTAAAAAGTTTTGTAAACATTGAATTAATTCTTCCAAATACATGATGGCAATACCATCATTAAAAGCTTCAAATAAAAGTCCAAAATTATTCCACATAATTGGACTAATCGACCTTAATAAGAAAGTAGAATTTTCAATCAATTCACCAATTTCTGCAATAAAATCTTCAACTTTATTTACCAAAACAAATTCAATTGCTGGTGAAAAAACTTCCTCTAATTTGATACAGATTTCTTTTGAATTTTCAAAAGATAATAAGACAGTGATCATGGTATTTAATAAACCAATGGCTGCCATAACCTTATCACCTTGATCATCATAATTACCATCGAAATCATCAATTTCAACATTAGAAGCTTCATGGATTTCATTTGCTAATTTTAAAAATTGTTCCACCAATTTAGACATTAAATCAATACCAAAAGGTTGTAATTGTTCCGAAAAGTTTTCAACACATTCTTGCATAACAATTGAAATAGCATCATTATCAAGATCATTAGATAATTCAAGTAATTTAGACATTGTAGGTAATATTATATTAGACAAAATTTGTCTAAATTCAGGATTCGAAAGAAATGCTTGAATGGCCAATGCAGTTTGAAAACTTACTGGTAATGATGGTGAAGATGCAGAATTAGACTCATCAAAATTAATTAAAATACCATGAAATAATTTACTCAAATCATTAGGATTAGTATAATTGATTTCAGCAAATTTAGATACCACATCTAAAGCTCTTGATTTTAAAAAGTCAAATTTGGAAGAAAGATTTGGGAAAACCAAATTTACTAAAAATGGTTCCATTTGATTCAAATAAGGTGCTTTAATGGAACCAGAAATTCCACCAAGCATTCTGAAAATACCTTCTTTCTTCTTTGCAATTTCCAAAGTTTCTTCTTGAGATTGTAATTCATTTAATTCTTTATTAATAAAAGTCAAGATTGGTTCCAAAGTAGTATTTGGTTTCTTATAAACCAAGGTCACTAAGAGTCCTAATGCAGCAACGTCAGGGCTATCAGATTCATCATGAATATCAAAAATAAGGTGAATATATTCAATAGGATCTTCTTCAAACAATTCTAAATTATAATCACTCAAACAAAGTAATGGGTAAATTAAATGAGAAACAATGTTCATATAATATGGTTTGATTAAATTCCAGGTTGACTTTTGAGTTGTACAATGACTTAAGAATTCTAACAAATAATATAAAGAAGTCAAACTCAACCATCTGGTACGGTTACACCATTGTTCAATCAAAGATAAGAAATTATTGATCAATGGAGGAATAAAATCAGTAACAAACATTTTATAAAAAGCATCATACTTGAACTTCTTTGATAAATTGGATGATGAATACCTTGTAAAGATACGATATAAGTTTGCAATAGCCCATTTATAACATTTGGAGATTTGTAAAAAACATTTTTCTTGTTCAGATAAATGAGATTGAACCAAATAAGCAGGAACAGGTAAGTTAACAATAGATAAATGTAAATTACCCCAAGCAATCAAGGATTCTTTAGTTTGTAATGGTTCTGGTAAGTCATAATATGTGACAAACTTATAAATTTTAAGAATCAATTTCAAGATTTCTGCCGAAAATTCAGTCAACTTATCAGCCCTTTCAATCATCAAATTACCGATGTTAAGTAAATGAGGGAATGCAGTATCAATTATAGGGTATAACTCATCCTTTCTATCGTTATTATCAACCCATCTAAATTTTCTTGCAATTTCTGAAAAGCATAACAACCCCGTGTACAAATGAGACAAATTGGAATCATCCATGAATTCAGCCGAATCGGGAGATAAATGCTGCTGTAATAAATTACCGGTTTCTTGTAATAACCCATCCCATTTGCCATAATCTCTAGAGATCATTACCCTTAAAACAGGAATCAACTGTTGTTTGATGGTGTAATCACTATTGATCAAAACTGGTAGAATACGTTCTTTAATGATTGGCTTTTCATCGTTATCAATTTTACCCAAGCTCCAATACTTTACAATCTTATTTTTGAAGTAAACTGCAATAGCTTTTTTAATAGCATGTGCATGTTCGATATGTAAATCCGTTGTCGATATAATATCAAGACAAGCCCCTAAAAATCCTGGTACAGAGCTTAATTCTTTCAACTTAAGTTCTGCCTGCTTTATGATAGCTTGATCAGCTTGTAATGTAGCAGAAAAGCACTCCAATAAGAGATTAGGATCAACCATTTTTCCACACTGAGTATTAGTTTAACGAAAAAAAATACCCTGATCTGGTTTTTTTTTGGTTTTGCATGTAAATCGATGGGAATGGTTAAAAAAATTAGAAATCATAAATTTAAAGACAAAAAAAATCAAAAACTGCACCAGCCGGGAATCGAACCCGGGGCCTAACAGTGGGAACGTTAGATTTTACCACTAAACTACTAGTGCATTTCTTAATGGTTTTTCAAAAAATTTAAAAGTTTTTTATTAAAAATGAAAAATTAATAAATTAATTATTTTTATTTTAGACTTATTTATTACATGCTAAATCTTTCTTATCATTGTGGTGGCCTCAGTTTATGGAATGTTTGAAAGAAACAAGTTATTAAAAGCAGATCCGATCGTTTGCTGTTTTCTTATTAAATCTAGAATATAATGGAAAAAATACACGAATTTTATAAAAATTAAAGAATAAGTGTTTTAAAAAGAAAATACATACAATACTATAAACTACATTGTAATCTGTATTCTAATTATAATAAAGTTCCAAAGTATATTGTTAAAACTAGAATTGGCCGTTTTGGTAGTTTGTTCATAACGTGTTTTTGACCCGTTAGATAGACTATCCATTTCTCTCAGCAAAAAGGAAGTGCAAATTTATGCAGGCTTCTTTTTTTGCAATTGTTGTTTCAATTTCTATACTCTAAATGCTTATTCTTAATGGAAAGTAATTGCTATTGTTCGTAGGAACGAGTCGCGTAATATTGTGCATTGTATGTTCGGGAATATGGGAGAGAAAGGACTTATATAATATCTACCCACCAAAATCGAATCATCCCGCTGTTTCATTTTCACAATAAGTGCCATTTTGTTTCTCCGTGATTTAGGAATATGAAAAAGAAATCAAATTTAAACTTTAAGATAGCGCTTTATTAATGATCGGTTGAGTAAAAATCTTAGAATCAGTTTGAAGAAAGATTTCCACAAGTATTAATATGGATATACCTCTTTTTTTTTGGCCATATTAGTATTGTATTTCTATTATTTAGACATTTGATTTAATTGCTTATAAATTAAATAGATTCAAAAACAAACAAGGAAAGCCTTTATGGCCAAGTTGGTAAGGCACCTCACTAGTAATGAGGAGATCGTCAGTTCGACTCTGGCTGAAGGCATTTTTTAATATTTATCTCGAGACGACGCGTCTAAGCCAGTATTTTCAACTCGTGAAAATTTTTCAGGTTTTTATTTTTAGGTGTTAACTAAATGCAGGAGGATACGCGTGGAAACAATATATGCAAACGCGAGATTCACAATAATGCATACGGAGAAAAAAAAGTGGCATCTTAATTGTAAATAATAGAGCCGATTTTTCGTGGTTTTAGCCCGATATATTAATTGGAAAACTTATATTTGAAATTTAGTTCATTGTATAATGAATAAACCCATATGGAAAGAGTTGTTCAAGCACTAGAAAGCTTCATTATTGAATTGAATTGTTCTCTCTTTCGAACTTTGTAATTATTATTTGTTTGATGCATAATCTTCGACTTCAATTGAAGAGAACAAAAATGACATGCGAAACAAAAGACACATAAATTGAAAAATTTCTGGAATGTGCCTAACAAATACGACGTAGTTGGAAGATCATTTTTAATACGAATTGAATTGATCCACGTATTCAAAAGTAGTCACATTCCAAATACAATCTGAATCAAAACAAAGCGCTTCCCATTTAGGGTAAATATGAGTTGTCGGTTTGAGGATATAAGATCAAAGAAAAACGACGCTGCTATTAGTAATCGAGCCCGGTTGTTTAATATAGATCGCTGGACCAAATACATTTTTGTACTCTAAATCTAAATCCGTGAAGGCTGGTTTTTAAAGATCGTCATCGAAATACGAACCGAGCGGCCTATTATATTTTCTATGGAACATTTAATACCTTAGTCTAATGCAATTGTTACTAAGAAACAGATTGATGGACCCAATTGTATTATTTTTCATACGTGTTGAATATAAATGGGAAGACCATTTGGATTGTTGTAAGCGTTTTGAACATAATAATTTTTGAAGTTTAGTTATTCGTTTACAAAACTCGAAATTAATAGCGATATATCTAGAAGGCTTAAAAGAAACCGATTAGAGAGTATACTTCAAAATATTTCGTATAGCTAAAAATACACAATCCTGTATTGAAATATATTTTTGAAGATCTGCTGCTTAAACGTGGTTATTCGGATTTTCTTGTAAAGCCGAAGAAAAACTTATTCAACTTCTCGCTTTTGCGTTCTGTTCATATGTTCTCGTATCTGAAAATTTTTGGGAATAGGGTTTATCAAGATTGTGCTTCAAAAGATGTCATTTTGCAGCTTTAAATGCCACGAAAAATACAAATTTCAGGAGTTAAAAAATAAAAAAATATAGCTACAATGTCATAAATTATCTTGAGCAGAATAGGCGATATGATCCGCAACGCTAGTTGCCACAAACATAGCCCCTTTCAAGCCTTGTATAAAGTTAGGCCGAGTTAATAAAAGAATAGATCGACCGCTTTAGCTGTCCAACAGACAACACTTGTAAACCCTTTTTGTGAGCTCCAATTACATTTCCTAACAGGTTAAATTATGAACTTTAAGGAAGAATACAAAATCACAATAATTAAACCGGTTATTTCCGAACAAGTACAGTTTGAGGTTAGGTGCTTTGTTCTTCATCGGTAAATTAGGGAGTTCGAAGAGAGGTCCGTTAATTATATTGTCACACAATCACTCATGATTAATATATGCATAAGGAACTTTCCTGTAGAAACTGATTGCTTGAGCAAACAAGCTAACGTGATAGAAGTAGCTGTGGCAACGCTCGGCAAAATCGAATCTAAGTACATTTTGAGTAACTCACCTGCCTCTATGGGTTTGTGAGGGTTTTTTTGATTGTATTTGAAATATTGCAGCTTAAATTTTTCTGCATAGACGCGTATTTTTCAATTTTTATTTTTCGCTTTATTTTCGATAAATGCAGTTACTTACGGATCTGAATATAAAGAGAAAAATATTTTATTTAATTTTGTATCCCAATTGACCTCACTCCTGTTACTTTTCGCGTACAAAATTCACGGATTTGGAACGTTTCCTCAAGAATATTGCCAAATTGGGGTGTTTTTCATCCAAATTTATCCTCGCTTTTTAGAGAGCCAGTAATTCTCTATATATTTTTAGAAATTCATTTACTTATTGTGCACTATATCTCAACATGCGTACATCGGGACTAAAATTAAGAAGAAACTCAAAGCTGAACTTCAAATACAGTAATACTGAAATGAAAACAGTTAAAAAAATATTTGGAGGGGTGGCCCTGCCTCGACGAAAGGGGTTCCTGTCTCGTAAATCTCCGCTTGATATCTTGACGGGCGTTAGAAAAAAAATCGAGTTATATATTTTATAAGTTAATCATTTTTAAAGCTTAGCCTAGACGTTGGCAAGTCTTATTCCACTATTCTCAGCTAATTAAATTTGTATACAGAATTCTTACTCTTATTCTTTTGTTTTTTCATAAACGTATAGTGTAGAAAAATAAGCGAGCACTTCGTTTGTCTCATAGTCTTTTGTGTCATATTCTTTAATTACATCCCTCTATTTGATATCTTGATCAATAAATCCCGGAATGATATAATTATACCCAACTAGGGATCTATGTAATTGACGAGCTGTGATATTAGTAGTCACCATAGTAAATTTCTTAGAAGTTTTTTCTTTGTTATTCGAGTTTCCATTTTGGGCTTAATTCGATCTTTTGTTTTTTGTTGTTGCAAATTATTCCTATTGTAATCAAGCTGCAACAATTGTTTACGAACAAAGCGAGTTTTGTGTTTTTCGAATTTTTTTTGGTGATGCTATGTTATCAAAGAAGGACGAGACAATCAAATTACATATTTTGTACTACGAGACACACGGTCATAATCTTCTTTAGACGCTCCTGTTGCAACTTTTCTACTGCCGGCACTTACGAATACAAACGATTCAGAAAAATGTCGACCTTTTAGATTAACAATCAAAAATATGCGAACAATCCCTGCCTATTGTCTGACATTGTCTCGTGTATATTGTGGTCTATTAGATATTACTATTTACCTTTCACTATAGGAAGGAGGAAAGATTCTGTGATATCGAGGCGACTATTTCCGTTTCGAGGTCAAAAAAATAAACCTGTACAGACTTTTGTTGGTGATCTATTCACTGGAATGGTTGTTGAAATTTATTCTTAATTTTTATGGAATCACGATGATTGTTCTTGTTCTTGTGAAATAAAATTGTCTCTTGTTTCTGCTTAAAATAATTTTATTGATTGCCGTAATATGCATTATTCAATTTTTGGGTTCTTTAATTTGGTTAATTCGTGTTGTTAAGTGTAATGAATATTCCAAACTTAGAAATTAGTTGCAAATCATCCTTTGTTAAAATATGAATCAAGAAATGTATAAATACCGGTGAATTGCCCCTCTTTGTTTTCAACTTATTCCTTTAATTATCAACATCTACAACTTCATTGTACAATTGGCATTAAAACAGGTTCAGACCATTACACTCTTTTAATCACCGCCTGTCGCATCTTAAAAATATAATAATGCAATTTTTAAAGTCTAGTGCTGCCTTAGTTGTGGCTTCTTACTTAGCATCTACCGCTAAAGCTGGTTTGCTCGATCTTGGTGCTTCTCTCGACTTAACCTTAGGTTTAGGTCTTCCTGCTCCAAAAGAAACTTGTGCCCCACAAAATCTCCTCCAATTCGGTCTTAATGTTGATTTGGATGTTAATGTTAACTTGATGAAGAGACAATTACAAGAAAAAGCCAAGCGTGCTCTTTACGCTCAAGGTATTTCTCAAAGAGATATCAATGTGAATGTTCCAAAAGCCAATTTGGTCGTTTCTAATGTTGCCTTAGTTCAAGATGACATTTTCAAGGTTACCCTTTCTTTTGATACTATTGCCGCCCAACAATTAAACCAAATATACGGTAACAACGTCAAGTCAGTCACCGTTAACGGTTTAAATGCACCACAACAAAAAAGTGCCGTTGTCTCGGGAGCTGGCTCCAATGGACAGGCTGTCAACCCATTCCAATGGGCAGTTGATGTCTTGGTTAAGGCCGACTTGAACGCCGGGGGTTTGTTCTGTTTACCAGCTGGTTTGACCATTGACCTTGATTTGTCTGCTAACGCCGATGCTAACTTGGATTTGTTCAAGCAAGTTTACCCAGTTCCATACTCTTATGGCTTGAACCAAGATTTCTCCAACCCAACTGCTCCTCAAGCATCAAAGAGAGACTTGCTTGACGCTAACGTGACTGCCAACGTACTTGCTGACATCTTAGGCCTTGTCGGTCTTGATATTAATGCTGATGCTCAAGCCGATGTATTGAAGAGAGACTTGCTTGATGCCAACTTGAATGCCACCGTTCTTGCTGACATCTTAGGTCTTGTCGGTCTTGATCTTAATGCTACCGCTGAAGCTGATGTCTTGAAGAGAGACTTGCTTGACGCTAACGTGACTGCCAACGTACTTGCTGACATCTTAGGTCTTGTCGGTCTTGATCTTAATGCTACCGCTGAAGCTGATGTATTGAAGAGAGACTTGCTTGATGCCAACTTGAATGCCACCGTCCTTGCTGATATCTTAGGTCTTGTCGGTCTTGATCTTAATGCTACCGCTGAAGCTGATGTCTTGAAGAGAGACTTGCTTGATGCCAACTTGAATGCCACCGTTCTTGCTGACATCTTAGGTCTTGTCGGTCTTGATCTTAATGCTACCGCTGAAGCTGATGTCTTGAAGAGAGACTTGCTTGATGCCAACTTGAATGCCACCGTTCTTGCTGACATCTTAGGTCTTGTTGGTCTTGATCTCAATGCTACCGCTGAAGCTGATGTCTTGAAGAGAGACTTGCTTAACGTCAGTGTTTTAGCTGACTTATCTATTGGCGTTAACACATTGCCAAACTTCTGTTGGAATCCAAAGTGTGTTGTTGCTACTGTTCCTCCATCCTCTTCTTCAACTGCGCCACCATCAACTGCCGCTTCCAGCACTCCAGCTTCTTCTACTGAAAGTTCTTCTTCAGCAACCACCACTGCAACTTCTTCTGGCTCCTCTTCTTCCCCAGCTTCTTCTACTGGATCTTCTTCTACTACTGGCGGTAACGGTGAAACTTCTTCTACTGCAACCCCAAGTAACGGTCAAGGCAATGGTTCTTCTTCTACTGGATCTTCTACCGGATCTCCTTCTACCACTGGTGGTAACGGTGAAACTTCTTCTACTGCAACCCCAGGTAACGGTCAAGGCAATGGTTCTTCTTCAGCTTCTACTACTTCAACTGGCGGTAACGGTAACGGTAATGGTGCTTCTTCTACTGGTAACGGTAATGGTGCTTCTTCTACTGGTAACGGTAATGGTGCTTCTTCTACTGGTAACGGTAATGGTGCTTCTTCTACTGGTAACGGTAATGGTGCTTCTTCTACTGGTAACGGTAACGGTGCTTCTCCAACTGGTGGTAACGGTAACGGTAACGGTGCCTCTTCTACTGGCGGTAACGGTAACGGTAATGGT